>JBBPLD010000057.1:60489-112555 GCA_038089555.1 Chalciporus chontae | reverse complement strand
TCTCGATGTACATTGCTACCTACGGCTCGACGGGCCGCGACTCCCGCTGTCTGCAGCGGAGGTCGCTGGTTTTGAAAATCCACGAACGCCGTACTACGCTATCGGCCCACCTTTAGAATGCAGACTAGGCCTTTATGCATTGTTACGTCATGCATTATGAGCAAGTCTACTGTAGTTAATAGGATTAGAGGAAGAGATGAGAGGGGAGGCAAATGGCCTGCTGAGCAAGCCACATTATTCAGTCTTCCTTGACCAATGATCAGCCTGAGGCAGGTCGTTCCTTGAAGTTCAAGTTGTAGATTCAAGTTGGCGCGCGCCATCATGGTGAAGCCACTGGCACACGAAGTCGACTCGGATCAACACGGAAATGGCCAGATCTCCGGACATGGCTTGTGTCTCACAGCATCGCCCTTCTGACAGCAAGTTTTGCCAATGTGAGTGTGAGGAGACTAACCGCTCTTCTCGGGGTGGAGGCGGTGGCAGGCGATGCTTGCTGTATCACTGGAAGAAATGGTCAGATCATATACTTAAACCTCGTGTTTAACTGGACTCCCTCTCCGGACGCAAGAGTCGACAAGGATGATATGGTGGAGATAAGCACATGGAAAGCGAGGCAAGTGCACTTTAATTAAACTTATGGGAGCTCATGTCATTGATGGTTGTACTCGGGCCCATCGTTGTAATCACTTTCGCACTTGCGTTCCTGCCAACAGTCTCTTCCCCCAATTCCTCGCGCATGGTCGCGAGTCATTCCACCAAGCATCAAATCCCACCCCCGAATCTCATGTCGTGAGAAAGACATAGTTTGGCTCCTTACTAGAATGGCTATCTTGGTAGCCAAGTTGGCGAGGCCTCCATAGAATGGAGCGCGGATGGTTGGCGTGCTACCAATGCCAATGGCGGGCTCTTGGGGAACATTTAACTGCAGGCATGGCAGAGCTCAAGTTTTGCCCGCACCCAGCAATATTACCCAGCGACGCACCCGTCGCGTTTTTCTGAGCCACCCAATATATGGACTGCGAATTCGTTAACGATACTCGTTCTGGTGTTCGGGATCTTCCCCTTCACGGACAGAAAGGGTGGGCCCCACCGAACTTCAACAGGGTGCCAACGTCAATGCTCAACGAGTCTCGCAGCCAATCGTAAGAGATTTTCAGTGTCTATGTCGCAATCACTTATGCCGATCGTGACTGCACTCCCAGCCAAGCCGCACTTCTCGTTTATTTTGATTTAGATGGCTGCCCGCCCAGCGCACCATCTGGTTTGACCGACTTCAATCAAAGTAACTCCAGTTTAGATTACATCCGGGAGGAATTCACTCCTCAATTTGAGGCGTCGACCGATCTCTATAATGTAACTCTTATTTCTGTTTTATTTGACGGTGGCTCAAACCTCTCATAGGCTCTTGACCCCACAGCTCTCGATACTAAACTCAACCACACCCTCAACGATCTTGATCCCCGGATCCGTGCCTCAAACGGATCCTGCGACGCTTCTTATACTTTTGTCCCCTGTTCGGTCAATTTGGCGCACAATGTCGATCCTTTGATTTCTTCGTCGAGTCAGGAGAATGTTCTGGGTCTCCCACTCGTGGAGGAGCCAGAGTCAGCGAGTGCTACCTGTACTTGGGCGTCATTCTCTGACATTGAATTGCCATCATCCAAGATTTCTGGTTGCATTCAATATGGTGACTTTGTTCCAGCGTTGCCCGACTATGCATCTCTGGCTTGCCCGCCTCCATGGCTAAGGGATCAAGACACTCAAGCAAGCTATTGGGTGAGTATGTTTGTTAGCCTTACCGTAAATCGCTAACATGACCAGCCGCTTCCTCGCACTACACACCTGGACCCCCCCGGAGTCCAGCATCCAGTTGAATCGTCGCTAATACAAAGGGTACGTGCTACCATCGGAATGTTTCGCTCTCGCCACGTTGACAACAGAGTCGCAGCCCACCAGTCGCTCCGATGGCATCGTTGTGGAAAGCTATTACCCACCGAACATTTCGGCAGGAAGAGCTTCCAGCTTCGACCCCAACTATCACATTGCACGATGCAATGCCTCTTCATTTCCGAACACGAGTCGCACAAATCCAGCGCGTCGCGAACATCCCCTCTATAAAGAGTCTTCTTCCCCCATTTCCTCCCTATGTAGGTGGCAACACGACGACCGGACCATCTGTGGAGAGATGATCACCAATGTCACACTCCCAGGGCATCTCGCTATCCACGGAATCAAGAACAAAGGTCGAGATTGCCCCACAATATGCCAGTGGGTGGGCTGTAAGCGACGAAGACCAGTGAACCGGGAATGCATTGTCAGGCACATTCGAGAGGTCCATATGCGCTTGAAGCGTTCCCCCTCGTCGACCTCGGTCCGACCTCTGCATTCTATGTAAACGTCACTCCGGGCTACAAAACCTATGATTTTTTCCTAGGCTACCAATAATTATTCGTGCAGCGCAGTGCGCATTGGCATATCTCACCCACAGCACTACAATTTCACTCGGATTGCTTTCCATAGTGATTTCGAACACCAACAAACCTCAATTGTAATGTTTTATCAGAATGATCATCGCAGATTCGGATCCGGCGACCAACCAACCTTCGAGTTAATAAATATGGTACCACTCGTCCGAATGTCACTTGACCCGGAGTCATAGCATGGTGCACAAGAAATATCAAGTTATGTAGTGCCTGAGTTGACCAAAAAATTAAAATCATGCACAAAGTGGCAGTGCACCGCCCGTGGGTGCAGCATTGAAACTTTGAGTTCAACACTTAAGTCAGTGATCGCCGACAGCACGGTGCTACTACTAGAATGGTGAGCTCTTTTCATATCTACTAATCGTAGGACTCGGACACTGTCTAGTGGACTTCGACCCTCTGAAAATCCGTATTAACCTGGCAGCACTCCAGACTCGGTTTGCCATTGGGTCACCTCCCAGTGCATGATGCTCGCCATTTAATGAACTATCGAAGCCTCTTCCTGGACCTGTGGTGGCCTTCTTGCGGCTGTGATATGAGTTCTATGCCACCTGGTAGTGGCACTGTCCCCGTGTGGCAGACAGGGATATAAGTTGGCTCAGGCCACAGAAAGAATGAACAATCAGCCTGAGCTTTACACCAGTCCGATAGCCTTTTCAGAAACAATCACGCAGAACGTCGAACTTCCCCAAACCCAGACCATAACGAATCGAACGTAGAGGTGAGTTACAGAAGTTCTTCGAAGCTTGGAGTGGATCCTCACGAAGACAGCCCGTTTCACTCTCAGAATCTTGAGCGAAGTTTCCAGTGGAAAGACGCTTGCTTCGATGACTTTCGCCCGTTTCGAGCTGAGCCTTTCAGGCTGGAGGACGCACAACATGCATGCTCGACCCCAGCTAGCGGTCTTGAAGCAGAGCCACAACCTCATTGTCACGGGCCAGGCGTTCGGCGTTCAAGTGACCATTTGCATTTGCTTGAGCTGGTGCGCGTGGTTTTACAGCTGCTGCAAGAGCGTGCTAGAACGGTTACGGCGACCGGAGAATTTTGGGTCAAGATACCCTCTAGCAAGCAAGGCAAAAAAATCTACATATTCAATGCATTCCCCTTCAGATATCAAACGTGCTTGAAAGCGCTGCGTTCCAATTAAATAGCAATGTCTAGATATCCCACCACATGGGACGATACTATGCGTCCTTCTAGATACCCCGCATGCAGAGAATCCCCTCCTTCGTTTTTCCTTCTTTGTTCTCCGAGTCTCTTTATCATGAATCAAGAAGATTTGAATATGTACTTGCAAACATTAGAATATGCTGTACTATACGAAACAGAAACACCATGGAGCACCGTATACGTATTTGCGATCTAGTATCGTTCTATGGTTGTAACATCTTTGTCAAAGTCACTGTATCGTCTGGGTTTATCTTGGCCTTATATGCCAATGCACTAGGGCAGCTGATGGGAGAAGCAAATTGGCATCGATCCTCCCGACGGGTATGACTTTTGACGCTGTCGCTGCGAGTGTAAGCTCCCTTGCACTCGGAGCAGAGCCACTGCAGGCTGAGGTGGATGTGAACATGTCGCACCAGATTGTCCCTTTGCAGAGATGACGAGCAGTCATCCCATTTGCAGGGGGTCTTGGCAGCAACCGAGTTGCCTTTCAGCAATACGTCATGACAGCATGTCAAGTGGCGCTTCACTGCTTCCTTTTCGGAAGTGATCCAGACTCCACAGCCATCCCAGTGGCACCGAAAGAAGGGCATATCTTGAGCGCGGAAGGCAGACGGAAACTCTACCATCGATAAAGGGACAGTGACTACTAGAGAACGATCGAGGGGTGTCGAGGTAGAAGGATGAAGTTGAATTGCGGACTGGGCCCACGTTTCGCTTGGCATAATATTCGGAGAGTTACGATTGCTCGGTGGCGGGATGGAGACGGAGGACGAGACTCTGTCAGGGCTGAGATCCCAAATGGGACGAATTGGCGGATGAGATGGCGGCGGAGGGCAAAATTCTGTTGGCGGGAAAGGGGGATGGATATGAAACGTCGGATCCGCGGAAGAAAGTGAGTCCTGGTGATATGAGCGATCAACGCTCAATGATCTCGGAACAATCGACATGGCAATAGGATGCGATGGTAGCGATTGAGAGTAACCAGCCACATTGTCTTGAGCGAAATCATGAAACGCTCCGTAATAATATCCATGAGCATCTGTATGACTATAATGGGCATGGTCGTCGAAGGTGGTCATAGCAACTTCGTCCGATGACATGTGTCCGATTCGGCGATATCTATCGTCGGCGGGTGTCAAGGAATGGGCACGCGAGCTGTCGTCCATATCGCACTGGATTAGGTTGTGAACCTGTCCGTTTGGAATTGCATCTGCAACCCAAGTAGATGGAAACGAAGTTCCGTTCAACGGAGGAACCCAACCAGGGAATCCGGAAAACGTATTCGTTGACATGTTATGATGCGAGAGTCGGATAGCGCTTCCACAGGTCTGGGAGAAGGACGCAGAGTTTTCGTCGTCAACAACAGATTGGACACGAAAATCGTTGTTTCGTCCCGATTCATGGTACCCGTGTTTAACGTCGGTACCGGCACTGAAACCAGAAATGTCAGTCTCGATCGATATATGGTGTTGCTCTGTCACACTGACAATGAAGTAGAAAAGTCGGGTGGACCGTCCATGTATGCGTAGTGAGAGAACTGTTCCGACATGTTGGAAGAGACGAAGTCCCTAGGTATGCTGGGGCTTTATACAAACTCCACATTGGCTGCCGCACACCACTCCAAGAATTCGATGGCCAGATCTGGATCTGTCTCCATGTCGAAGATGGACGTGAACGCAGGAGTTACTCACCGAGCGACCAATCGAAATCATCACGCGCGGTCTGTATCCTCGTGGAAGTCACGCGAGGCCATCCTGTTCCGCCCCTTACCTGATGGTCACGGTTAACTTTGTTCTTTGGAAAGGAAGACACGTAACCTGTCGATGCCGGTAAGCATTCCATCCACGTGGCATCAAAGTAAATACGCGACGGTGGCAAGATGCTAGTACATCTCGACATCAAAGGGATTCTTGCGAGGGATGATTAAAACCTTACCGTCGACGGAAAAGAAGTATGCATAATGATGCAGGGACGATCGTCGTTGTGATTGAGGCGAGATTTAGTCTCGGCAAGAAACCGAAGGCATGACGAATCGGCATGGTCCATGGAAGAAACAACTCGCCAAAACCGGACTGCTCGGGATTGGGAAATGTGAGACCGCAGGGCGTACCTAGCTCGTAAGGTCTAATTTAATCTCCAGTGGTCGGCAGGAAAGAGAAATCACTTCGGTTCATGTTGGAATACGCCAGCTGAAAACATTTTTGATGTGGTATTAATTCGGAGTAGAGGAAAGATCAAGTGACTTACCTCACGAGTCATGACACGGGAGGTAAATCCGCTGAAGTGCCGCTCGGAGTCAAGCTATCACGCACACAGCATGCAACGTATGCTGTAGTGAGATTATCTGGGTCGGGCCCCCTGAGAAACTGAAGGCGTGCGACTCCCAGGGACATACGCACGCAAGAGGTCTCTCAACGAAAATTAATCAAAATTCTAGATCAAAATTCGGGTTCTGGCGCCCAAGACTTGGCAAGCCCAGAGCAAAAGAGACAAAGAAATTCACACACCGCTTACTATCCATTGACGCCAAGGGGAGTGTACATCGGATACGGGTTGATGTGTTTAGTTAGCCTGACAGTGCGTACTATGGGATTGGCTGAACAACTTGAATGTTCCGTGAAATTTAGCGAACTTACTGGAAACAAATGAGCACGCTTCGGGCTCGTCCACCTCGAGCTCCACGTAAGACTTTTTATAATTCCGAAACGCCTAACATTCAGGGTGCCTCTGGCAGGTCATAGTACATATGAGATCTAGTAGAGCACAACGACGCAAAATCTGAAAACATTCAGCGTCCACCGATGAGAATGGAATCACCTGTGGGTGACCAAAACATAAACATGGTTACAAGTAATGGACTCATCGGTAATCTCACAAGACGGTGGAGAGCACCATTACTGACAATTGGCAGAAGTTGGCCGCCCCGGGTCATACTATCCATATCAAGCAGGAGGATACAGTACGCGCGTTTGATGGAATCCGCGGTTGGAAAGCCTCGTGGATGTGGACTCATGAGTACTGTGTTCGCGACCGGCGGGGAGAAGAGTGGTCTTACCGTCTGACACGATTAATTTGAATGCAAAAAGGCCAGATGAACTTGTCAGCAACAGCAACCGCCGGGAGGGTCGTAATGGCAGCCCATCAGCACGTCAGACCAGCACCGGCGGCCCAGCAGCTGGCGGCCCACCGCCGGTCGATTGCTTCGTGACCTTCAATCTTTTTTTGGTACGCACCAACCAATCAGCAGAGTGTAACGTTACATGTTTGCTTTGGAGATCTGATATTGGATCAGGGTCTGGCAGGCCGTGACGGTCGAACGCGTTATTCAGGGTGTAATCATTAGTATGGGGACATTGCATGATATTCGAGTGTTATTTCAAGGCTGGAGCCCAGTGCTTTTACTACCCACTGGTTATGTAACCCGGGTGAATTCAGCGCCGTTCGGGAGTCTGCAGTGTTTGGATCATACTCAGCTGTTGGCCATAGTAGCATGGATGGCTCCTTGGTAGTCAGAAGCCTAGCTGACCAGAACCTAACTGTAGGTGAGCTTCTTCCTACCTTGGGGGGCAGGCTCCACATCTGCTCGAGGGCTGATGTTCTTGAACGCAGTGACGAGTTGCGGACTTTTGCAAGCTTCGTCCATGAAGGAATCACCTGTCTTCCACGGTTCCATGCCTTTCTCTTTCCAAAGCCTTGCTACTCACGAACAGACCCACTGGAAAAGGATGTTGATTTACTCTTGGTTGATTATGAAGACTTGTGACAGTAAGATTAGAAATCTCTATCCCTTGCCTAAAAATCCATCGCTAAAGAAATAAATACCTGAAGGCTGACGGGCGATGGCGACACCCTACCTGCCGCAGGCACGGCCTTTCAGGTGGATACCTCCTAGTGGAGTGGATGCTCACGAAGTCAACTCTATCTTTCTTACCCTGGTCATTATGCCGACTATATGCGCCAAATTGTTGAACAAATTCCTCGATGTGATACTATGGCAATCGAGAAGCACGTAACAGGCCGTGTTCGTCTGTGGCGCCTCATCTCACTGATCCTTGTTCTCCAATAGTCATGAATTATAATTGCATGCCTATGCCGATACACATACGATGTACGTGCACCTGAGACGTATAGGCCTCGACCACGCTAACTCATAAGTACATACACGATCGGTCTCCTTGCGCGCGACCGACACGGACCGCTGCGCCCACGGCCCGCGACATCGCTACGATCAGATTCCAACGCCACTTGCCTAAACCTGAACGCCCGCTGCCGTTGTGGCGTTGGGTCTGTCTGAAACCCGTCTCGTGCTAATGGCAACACAGACCCTGCCGATCATTGTATCCACCTCGATCGCGACACTCTTGGCGATCAAGTTCAAACCTTCAACCCTACTTCCAAAATTCTGCCGGACACCGACAAACTTATTTGGATGGACTTTATCTCCTCCTCCTGACCTAAACCCAATACGCATATATACCCCGCCCCAGACTAACTGACTTATTAGTTAGATCAATCTCGTCCCCAACCTGGATGGTCGTTATATGTCCTCAAATGTTAATATAACGGTTTTCAACACCGACCACCAATGGGCACGCTCACGACCTTGTGGTATGTTACTGCTGTCCATTCAAGGACGCAGGGTGCATGTTCCCATACTCCCATTGCTAACTTGCACAATTCCGGATCGCTAGATCTCACTCAATTCCTCCAATTCTTTGAGGTTTTCCATTTCCAACTTTGCCCCTTCCGTTACGTAAACGACACGAGGTGCACAGAGGGACAGAGGCAGCATTGGGTGAGCATACCAATCTATCGAGGCGATTGCTGAAGGTTGGGATGTGTTCCTGTTTGTTGGGTGTGTTTAGTAGCGCTCAAGCAACGCCTCGTTATCGTACAATGGCTGTAGGCCTCAATGCCTCACTTTCGACATTAATCGTGTAATCTCAGGCCTCAGTTTGCTTCAGCGCCATCCGCCCTGTACACCCTTACGCTCCTATCTTCATCCTCAGGGCTGATCACTGGGTTTCTGTAGGCCACACTCGCGTCCGTGACTGTCAGCGGTACGGTGGAAGGTCTATGGCCCTTGAGAGCGGTCGTCACATGGATTCAGATGCGATCGGTGAGTCAATAACAGGCCTACTCCCGCGGCATCTAGCTCCGATCCCTTGTCCTCCAAGGTCAGGTGAGTGCGTCAACTCCGTCTGACATGCTAAACAGCATGACTTACAATTACCAGGCGGGACCTCTACGCTGGCAAGGGAGACAAGAACAACATCACATTCAGTCGGAGGTATCTCGACCAGAAGATGGTTACGTATGAGCTACGCTTCCAAAGCATGGCGCACTCGTGAAGGATTGAAACATGAGGCCGCTCTCAATATCATATCATGACATCAAACTCCACTTTCGACACATGGTTTGGTCGCAATATCACCTCCGGCTCGCTTGCCAATTTCGATTTGAGCTACTTTCTATGACACTGCCCCAGAAGATTACACCGCGAATCCGTAGGTTCCAAGCTGGAGTAGAAGGGCGATGCTGACAACGTATCCTGCAGGAATCTATACCCTTTCAATGGGTCTGCTTTGAGGTTATCCAGTTACTCTTACGATCAACGATACCCGGAATGGCGTTTTCGACATCATCATCATCACCAATCCGGGCGAACTGCGATTCAGTGTCTTCAAAGAGCTTTCATGAAGAACGATCCACTGATATGTTCTATTATATCACCAACGTGACGTGGACCTGCGCACACCTACCTTGGCCAATGCATTGTGGACCACTACACTCGAGCCAAGCGGAACTGCATACCCTCCATTCTGGACTCGTTTTCCACAGACGTAGTCACACCCCGGCTGGAATAAGCAATGGTGTTGACAACATCGCATTATGATAGTTTAAGTTTCGATGGCTAAGGTACGTCAATGTACGAATACAAAGCACATGTGTACAGGTGTTTAAGGGATAAGTTAAGAAGGCGGTCGATGATACACGATGGGGTTCCTGCCCCTATTGAATGGCAAGTTAAGGGGCACCGCCCTGGCCAAGGAAGCACTTCAGTCCTCCGTACCCTCAGTCCTCCGTACGTCGTTTCTTGGACGGACGCTGTAATGGATCTACCTTGCATGCGTCCAGCACACGTTGAAGGTCGCCATACATGGGTTGACCCACCCCCAGACAGCCAGACCTACTATGCGCCCTATTACAAGCGTCCACCCTCGCAAACTCGTGCTTGCATGTGTTGCACTTGACCCTAAATCCGATATGCGTCACCACATGGCGGGCAATGCTGGTACCCTTCATGTGCGGTTTGGGGCAGTCACGCCAGAGACAGCGGGTCGTGACTTCACCGCCTCTGAAACCGTGAAAGAGGCTAAGGTGGTCTGCGACGCTCGATTGGTCTCCCTCTATCCACATCCCGCAGGGAGTGTGACTGACGTCCCAGAAACACTCGTAGATGTGGAGGGATTGGTCTTGTCGCTGCATTGCAGCGCTCCAGGATTCTTCATCTACCAAGTGGCCATCACATCTGACGGTATTACGCACAGGAGGCTCTGAAGGGGCAATTTCGGCTTCGACTGCGGCATGAGGCAACGAATAAAGCGATTGGTCGTCAGACTCTGACTCCGCCGAAGGCGAAAAATGCGTGTAGGAATTATCGACTGGTTGTGGATACCGGGGGAAGGGAATGATATTGGGAGGAGTGGATGGAAAGGTTGGCGACGTTCGCAAGGCAGGGTTAGTCACCGAGGACCATCGACGTAGGTGACGCGAGCTCAGCGGAGTTTTCTGTGAATTGTGCCCGATCGAACCAGCCCTTCTCGGGGAGGATCGCGGACTTGGACCTGTCGAAGGTGCTACAGCCTGAGGATACCAAGGGTGCGGTCGAGTGACATGCTCTCCTGTTGTGGCGTTTTCAGGACACTGGAGGTCTGCTCGGGCGTCGCCGATGTAAGGCACTTCGTTATCCATCAATGGAGGAGCGGACCCTGACCGCGGGAGTTCCGCATGGATGGCTGTACTAAAAGAAGGAGGAGGCTCACAAACTGAATGATCATGCGGTGACTGTGTGGACGAGTAGCCAGGAAAAGGCGTGGTTGTAGCAGTTGCAAAGCGGTGATCGAGGGATAATATACTTCCGGCGGAAGCCTCTTGGAATTCACAGAGTGGCTGCACAGTCGGGTGACCGAGAGGGTGGCGACTTGCTGCTTCACGCGCGGAGGTACGCGTGATCACAGGCAACTGGTCAGCGTAGTTGAATTCACCCGCGCAGTCTGCTCCCGAAAAGTCCTCATCACGGCAGGACGCAGAAGGAGGCGAGGGGCTCGTAAATGATCCACCTGGGACGAACGTCGCGAGATCGACGACCACAGAGCAGGGAGAGCTTGCGAGTCCGAGGTCGTAGGTACTCCCCAGTCGTTGGTCTGCGGTAACCATGTTCGCTGAGTTGCGAACTGGTACTCGAGCGCTGACGTCACAATGAAGTGTAGAAGGCCCGGGCCTCGCGACTTCGGCAATGATACCAACGCCCCTGATACATCGAGACACGGACCCATGAGCCGATGTGGGGTAGTGCAGGCTGTGTCGTGAACCCCAGGAGCTGCCACCGTGAACGTAAGTGTGAAAGCCCAAACACGATCGGCTAATGAACGTACGAGGTGTCGTTGATGGCCGTCGGTACATTTACTAGCTCATCAAGACCTACATGCTCGCTACTGGCATATTGCGTGGTGAAGTGAAAGCCTCCAAGCTGAGCACATAGGAGGTTTCCCTGTATGTCGTCGGAGGAGTCCCCAGAAAGCGGAGAGCTCGGCAGGGGTAACGCATTTACACCCAGCTCCCTTACTTGATATGACCTGGACAGAGTTAAAGCATCCTCGCATGGATAATCATTCATCTCTGAGCTGCAATTGGATATTTCGACAATAAGGAGATCTTTCAACACGTGCACGGCAAACAGCGGACCTTGAGAAAAGATCATCACATTGCATCCTAGAGATACGCGGATCGATGACATCTTCTGCAACGTGTTGTTGGCTGGGGTCAGCGGGGTAAGATTTCGCTGAAGCTGGTTGTAAAGGTGTCAAGGCTGAGCTGGCAGAGTCGTTGTAGGGTGTGAGAAAGCAGATCACAACGCGTACCGAGGACACTCACCACAGTGAAAATGTCGAGTAGTCGAGACTCGACATGGCGAAAGACAAGAAGTAAACTGGACTGGAGTCGGGGGTTGAATGGAAGAGCTACCCGAAGGTCGAAGCAAATAGCGGAAATCGAGTTTCTTCTGAAGTCAGGGTGAGTTTCAAATGGGTGTGGTCGAAAGCCAGGTTACAGGACCGAAAAGCTTCTTATACATTCCTCATTCGTCGGATGCGGGACAAGGCTGCACATCACTCAATGGAACATGGCTTCCCAACGCTTGCCGCACTTTGACTGACTTGCAAATCCGAAGCGGGGCATACCACGATTGGAACAGCTTGCAGGCAGGATTGCATGTTCCGGAGAGCATTAGAGGCGTGAGCGCTCCCCGGCCCGTGAGGGCTGTGCGTCGATGGCGTCATGGCTGCACATTCAAGCCTGATGGTTGATCATTAACTGAACCCTCCTCCTCAAAGAGCTTAACGGGTGAATTTCCAAGCACCTACGATTCAATCATGTCTGAACCAAGGAAACGTAGGAATGGGACAAAGAGCGGAAATTGCTGAACTCGTCCAACGTTGCGGAGCGTCTATTCTCCCCGGCGGAATGACCCCGGCCACACACGGCGCGTCAGCGCCACTAATTCTGGAAAGGGTATATACAACCCTCACCGACTTCAGCGTGTCCGTGGAGAGGAAACGCTTCCAGTGTTGTCCATGCTGTATACCCTTTCGCCCATAAGCGAGGCAAGGGCAGGAAAAGGTATGTTCAGATTGACGTAAAGCGGATCGCAGGGTCCATTTCACGTGGCCGTCTTTAAAGCGAAGCCGAGGAGATCTCCGCTGATAAAGGTCCCTGCAGTCGTCATCGAGAGTCCGCTGGGTGGACCATCCATCCGGTGGCATCAGGAACGCTAAAAAGAACGTGTCTCTTTATAAGTATGGCAGTTCGTTCGCCGACCTCGAACACATAATTGTGAAAACACAACATATGTCGGTCACCGCGCCGACGACCACGGCATGAGAGTCCGTCATGAACAATCAATGGGAGCATGGATAACGGGTGGCAGACAATAGATTCATTCAGCGGGATACACTGGGGAAATGAATCTGTTCTGCAGTTGTCGGAGAACGGCGTCATATCCTCGATGAAATCCACGCGGGGCTCATCGCCAGGCTCCGCTGGACGCTGTGTCTATACCGAGCGTTGGTGAGGAGCGAGGTGATGTTGCAGCAGAGTTGGTGCACGTCGTACGCAACCTCACCGTAAGGATGTATCTGGAATGACGAGTTAGTTGAGAAAGAAGCTGGACGTCATACCTTTTTCAATGCCTGGATTGCGTTGGCGAGCTCAGTCTTTTCGCCTTTTGTCATTGACGAAAATACAGACCCTCCACTTTCTCCAATACGTTCGTGGCTTTCGCGATTGGCCTGAACATGACTCACTGGCCTGGGACGACCGAGCAGGATGATGCGAATACGAGAGACACACCTGTGCCAGGTGTAATGAAAGCACATTGCTCATGGTCACCGAATTTTCCGGGCTCCTGTGGATACTTTGTGAACAGGTGGCTCACTGAAATCCTAGCGGTGTCAGTCCAGTGGGTGCGAGGAAAAACGAGCCTGAGGCGAATTGGCGCCATGCAGACTTGAACTCGATCTTTTTTAACACTCTCACAACGAGATCGATCTGGGCCTGTCTACCATCGTTTGAACCCCAAAACATTGAAGCAGCGCAGCTACAGCAAGGGCCCTTGTCTAGCCCCCCCAATTTCGAACTCCGCGTTACACTACACCAACCGACGTGGACCAAAAAAGTTGACCAGGGATGAATCTATCATTGTACAGCGTGAATGCCTTCCTCATCCTCGACAGCGAGGGTCATCGTGTCCTCGCAAAGTATTACCGTCCGAAAAGTCACCCCCACGGCGAGTCCAAAGACCTCTTGACCCCAAAAGACCAGCGAACATTCGAGAAGAGCCTCTTCCAGAAGACCAAGAAGCCAGGAGGTGCGGCCAACTCATTGTCAACCGTTCATTCATGCTCAATTACTTCATCGACCAGGCGATGTAATCCTCTTTGACGGTCGTCTTGTGGTCTTCCGGCATTCCCTCGACCTCATCTTCTATGTCATCGGCGGTCCTGCAGAGAACGAAATCATGCTCTACTCCGTCCTTACAGCATTCTCAGATGCTCTGTCGCTCTTGTTGCGCAACCAAGTGGAGAAGCGGGCCGTGCTCGAGAACCTCGATTTGGTCTTGCTGTGCTTGGACGAGACGATAGATGATGGGTAACGTTCCACCGTCATTTACCGCGTGTCTCTCCCTCACTCCAGCTCACAGGATAATCGTCGAAACCGACTCGACTACAATCGCATCGAGAGTCAGTCGACCGAAGGCTGACACAAGCGAAATCGTGATCAACGAGCAAACATTAATGAGCGCATACCAGACAGTCAGGGACAAGGTTCAACAAAGGATTCAGCAACTTTAGGATAGTCCCCCTAGACCCACTACGCATTCTCGCTCCCTGCCTAACTCAACTCGTTTTCGGACCTTCGCACAAAATATAGTCGCATGCATAGAATGATTTCGCTACCAGTGAGGTGTGTCGACGGTTCGAAAGGGCTAACAACTATAACATGGTTCCACGATTGATGAACGGATACAAAGCTAGTCAACTACAACATCCTGCTACCGGCGACCCTGATGGTCCCTGGTTCGCTGTCGTCTCCATATCCATATCGTACATCTCCTCCATCGTACATCTCCCCTGTGCAGTTGCGATGCTAGTGCCACCACTGATTGAACCTGACATCCAATCCGGAGGAATCCCCTGCGCTATTTATACAACAACCAGCCTATCGTAGCTGGTAATAACCAAGCCAAGCATGTCCCTGCATGCGATCCATGCCTATCAGAGATGTAAAGTGATCATAGAAGGGAAGAGAAACTGGGGAAGATGTGAACATGGCGCACGCGAATCATGCAGTGGTAAAGCTTACCTCGCTACACTATTGCGAGCGATAAATCCGTACACTGCCGCACTGGACGCTGCCACGAACGTCAGAATGGTTGCCACCCTCTGCAGCGTGATTGCGCTGTCAGACGATGAAAAGTCGGGGTGTTCGTAGATGGCGTATGGGCGCATGATGAATGGTGAGTGCGTTAGAGTCGTAAGTCTGCAAAGGTGATTCTTATATGAACGTTAGCAGAAGTAATTGTGCCAGGCGGTGGCGGCAGCAGCCACTTGATTTTGATGTGTCTCACCTCAAACGTGAAACCTGCCGAAACAAATGCCAATGGGTGAACGCACTGTCGACACTGACTTGGCTACCTGGAGAGGGTGGTTGGCCGAGAGGGAAGAGAGCACGATTATCACCTCTCCTCTACCGAGGTACCTTATAAACCTCTTTCCACGATGCCACCAGCGGCAGAAGTGACCCATGGCATTACGTCGATCTCCGATGCGCCTAACGCAAATAGGTCTGTTGTTTGCGTTCCTGACGACATCCTGAGCCTCATTGCCGCGAAGCCAACAGGTGACCTACCCCCAGGTTATCCCCTTCCCTCATTCCGAGATGAACGCACATCACGAAAACCGGCGTCCACCTATGTAAGTAACGTCGGGTTGAAGATGCTGAGGAATTGATGTGTACTTATGGTTCCGTTACACCCCATGAAGCATACCCGTACCACTACCAGTGGCACCCCGGAAAGTGCTCGCTTGGCACAACGCCACTCATACTCAACTAGGGAACCCCACGCCGGCTTGTCTAGCTAGAAGAGGAAACGTTTACCAGGCGTCGTATGTATCACTGCATTCGATTCCGTTTCTTCTTGGATCTTTTTTCGCACAAGGCGTGACGTCGCTTAGATTACGATCACTATAAGTATACTTGGCCGTTCGGCTGCGCGGAAAACGAGAACTCCCAAGCTCGAATTCGAAAGGGGATGCCGGGAACTCCCAGAAGGACAGCGCTCAGCTCTCGGATCTCAGGCTTGGCCTATCTATCCCTGCCGTATATAACCCAACTCGGATGCGGGTGGAGGACATGATAAGTCTTATCTTTGCATCGTGGGGGAATGTTGACCGTCGGCAGCGCACACACATGTCGTGCCGATCGAGCCGTACAATCATATTCTAGGAACTCAGAGCGTCCTCGAGGCAGTCTACCCATTACGACATGAGTCTAGAAGAGACATTCCGAATTCATGATTCGACAAGAAAGGGCAAGGTGAATGCGGGCGATTCCGCATCAGTAATCCAAAGATGCACATGCCAACATATATCCCAAGAAAGGACCTTGAACTCGTGCTGAGTTATATAGCGCCTGATGCGGCTCTACATACAAACCCTGGCCCAACCCCCCCAAGGAAGGTATGTAAATGCTACTGCATCGTTGTGATCTACGATGATCAGACTTGTATTGACGCAAAAGACCCCATTCACCGTCGTCAGTCCTCACTTCCAGGCTCTGGTGGTTACAAACTCAACAACGTAACGTCCCTGCGGCGCCGACATTCGCCACTACCAGGCTTATCGCATATCATGATATCAGACCTCCTTTGACCAAAAATCACCAAATGCGAGTTCGACAAGCGTTCCCCCAAGCCCACAGGTGACAACAGATTATAACATCCGCATCGCACGCATTTAATGAATCACTCGCTCGCAAAGGTAAACGAGATTTCAGACGTTTCACCTGAACTTTATCGCAAGTAAGTACTGTCACTGGAAGTGATTCACCTCAAGGTAGAATACGTCACCGTCGACGGCCCTGTCCCGAGATTATACCGACGGTAATCAATCTCAATCTTTCCCAATGCGGCAGATGGACTGGCGACAACTCGCGACAACTCTGTGCGAGGAACCAAAGCTTGGTGAAACATGAAGATGAACGCCGAGACAGGAACTATCATTACCTAGGTTGCCGCCTTTCCTTACGATACGTGCTGATCAATCGTTAGTGAGACATAAAATGAAAAAGACCCAGCAATGGTATTTAAATGATCAGATTTGGCAGCATACGTATCAGCAATGCGATAGCGTTCGTCAATCAGAACGGGTATACCGTGAAGAAGGGGAGGAGTATAAGCGTGATGAGCGTGAACAAGGACGGAAAACAAGGTAAAGGACAACAGATCCAGTTAGTTGGAGGTAAATTCGCTCGAAATGAAGTGGTAAAATCAAGCAGAAACGACAAAAAAGGAATGTTTATGGAGTCGTGGAGTCGAAGTAAACACGACGAAAAAGCAACGAAACACGCGTCAAAGAGTTCAAGGGTCCGTGAGTAAGTACTTCCTACCGAGTTCTAGAACAAGCACACAAAGTTGCTCGGGAACACGTGTCTGCCACCCTGCCTTCTGGCTTCGTCGAGCAATTCGCCACTCCACCAGCCATCCTCTGGTGTATCCGTTACTGCGATGATATCGCCCGCTTGGAAATCGAACTCTTCATCGATGGTGGCGGAGTAGTCGTACAGCGCTTTGACTGAAACGCGATAAGCAACCTGTAAACGCCTCACGAAACACAGATTCTACGCACCATAGAACAAAATTGGCCTGCCATCATCCGTATAAGTACCCGTCGGCGCTTGTGGGTTACGAGGAGGTGCAGGAGAAGGTGATCGTGCCGTACCCTGTTGTTGATACCTCGGCTGCGGCGGACCTGCGGGATGACTGACCATGGACTGGTTATGGTATGGAGCTCGTGCGACATCCGTGGCATATGTGTTGTAATTGGGTTGAGGAGGTGGGGGTTGGCGATAAGAACCGCCGTGATAAGAATCATAAGGAGGATGCTGAGGTGAGGGTCCGTAAATGTATTGTTGATTTCCTCCGTAAGTATTCGGCGCGACGACAGCGTAGTTGTTGCGAGGAGGGGGTGGTTGTTGTTGTTGGGGGTGGGTAAGGACTCTGCTGGAATCGTGGTAACTTGGGTATGATTGAGGAGGTTGTGTGGGCTGAGGAGGCTGAGGAGGCTGAGGAGGAAGGCCAGGCTGTTGTCCATAGTGTGAAACAGGAGGCCGGACCTGTTGAACCAATGCATCGTGAACGACCCGTCCATCGGGACCAAGTGCGATTCCAACGGGGTTCGTTGGCGTCACTGGCCTATACGAGATTGACTGTCCACGACTAATGGAACCACTAGTGGGAGGAGGAGGAGCGACGGGCCCAGGTTTGTTATAAGGTTGCATGGGCGTTGGGCTTGGGCCCCTGGCAGGAGAGGGCGGACGAGGAGCAAGCGATTGGGCTCCGACCCCCGGATAACCACCTCTGCTCGTCGGACGTTGTATGTTCTGGTTGTAATTCTGGTTGACAACTGGAGGAGGGGGTCCGACATACGAGTTGGCTCTGCTGCGAGGTTCGCCCGGGAAAGGACGTTGGTAGTTGCTGAGGACCTGCTCCACAGGTATGTTGGACGTGGTCTGAGACACTGAGGTTATCGGTGGGGCAGAGAGTACAGCCGTAGGTGGATTGGGTGAGGCCGCACGTGAAGGTGTCTGCGCTAGTGGGTACGACCCAACGACCACTTCCGCAGAGTTACGGAAGTCGGGATTCCCTGAATTGGCGCTCGTAGCAGTCGATGGGGTTGACAACGAGTCACCAGTCCCTCTGCGCAAATCCACGGAAGAAGGTGGATTATCGCGACGAATCGTATTCCTTCTTCCGGTGCCACTGACAGAAGCAGCCGTGTTAAGCTCCGCCATCTGCTTGACCAAGGGGTCCTGTTCTCCGACCGGGGGTGACGTTCGTGCTGGAGTCGTTGTCTTTTGTTGCTGAGGATCCTTGTTCGGATCGACATCATAAGCGCGGTTACCGATGACGATCTGCGTGTTAGAGACCAACGGGTCAACGGGGTCCCCTGCTGACATCGGCTTGACGGTGGCCGATGCAGTACTTTGACCTCTCTGGTAATCTTGAGAGGGAGATATGTGTCCGTTGATGCCGTTGGCTTGCGATCGAGCGCTCGTCGATTTCTGTGTTGCGCTCCTCGACAGTCCAGCCGAGTGGGGCGGGCTGCGCGCTGCTTCACTACCACCAGCGCCGACACCGGCATGGTTCGTGTCGTCATATGGTTCCTCGTCCTGTAGGGAAGCTTGCGTGCGTCTCTGCGAAGAACGGGCAAAACTGGCGGGTCGCGTGGCGATCCGGCTGGATGATACAGGGGGTGCGTCGGTATTGGCATAGTTTACAAACACGGGGGGTTCAGGGATAGTGTTCCCTGTGCCATAGTCCCGAACGAAGTTTTCCATATCCTTTTCCGGTTCAAGTTGTTCCAATGCGAGACGCATATGTTCGCATGACTGAGAACATGGTCATCGGTAAAGTCTTACGTGTAACATATGCACAGGACACCCACCTCGTCGTCTGATACACACACTGTCGACTGTGCATTTGCGTAAGCCCACATATTGTCCTTCATGAACTCCATGCGTTCTTCCTCGAGATCATGACAACTGTCACAAAATGATTTCCAGTCCTGTTCCCATTTCTGCATCGTCTCCTGCAACACTCTCGTGAATTGAGCGTAATCATTTTCGTTGACTTGAACTGTCTGTTGCGCCCGCTCCAATTTGAGATGGATCTTTTCAAGATCCTTGCCCTGGACCAGCGTCGACTGCGCCGTATAAGAGTTGATGCGCAGACAATCGGACTCGTACTTTTCGCGAGCTTTACTGGCATGTTGTTCTCTCGTCTGTTTGACTTTAAACTCTTTCTCGATAG
Source organism: Chalciporus chontae (assembly GCA_038089555.1). Classification (NCBI taxonomy): domain Eukaryota; kingdom Fungi; phylum Basidiomycota; class Agaricomycetes; order Boletales; family Boletaceae; genus Chalciporus; species Chalciporus chontae. Next base: position 93,034 of record JBBPLD010000057.1, on the reverse strand, counting down.
CCGATTGATACACCTTCTTGTGGTGTTGTTGTTTTGCAGAAAAAGCGGCCGCTTGGCCTTCCAATTCCGTTCGTATCTGTTGAGCTAATTGCGAGTGGAAACCAGCTTGCTTGTCTGTCTCGAGACGGAGCGTGTCGATGGAGTTCCGCAGTTCCCTGTAGATACCGATGATCAAAAGCTGCTCCACACTGCTCCAAGGCCGAGGCAAGTAACAGAGCCAAAAGAACCTTTGTCCAAGTGGCACTGCACCACGCCGACGAAGCGAGGCACCCACCCAATCTCATCTTTTCCAATTGACATCTTGGCGAGTTTCGCAAGCCTTTTGGCATATTCTTCCTCGATCGCGGATCTAACGAAAACGAGGATAAGTCGGAATAGAATAGATAGACGATAGTAGAAGAGGACGTGGCCAGGTGAACGAGGGACGTACCGTTCCTTCCAAAAGTTGCGCAGTTCCTCCATGGTCCGCGCAGCACCTCGCATGCGTGCGAAGAGGACGTCGACGCCACCATCGCCGAGGCCCCAGAAAGCATTACAGAAGTCGAGATTACGAGCGGTGGTATCTGGAGATGTGGTGCGGGCATACTGCGCCAGCGAAGTTGTCGATGACTGCCGTCTGGCAGACATGATGGGTAGGTAAGGTCGGGACCGGCGTTTGTTGATAAATACACAACAGACGAGGTTCACTGCGGATATTCAAACGTTTGGTTGGATACCAGCAAGAGCGCTCGGGGACGAGTGGTGGTCGTGGAAGATGTCGAGTGCGGCTACGGGCGTTCCGTTGAATCGAGGCTGTTGCCAAACTGCCTGGCAGTGGCGGTGTTCGCCTGCTCACACCCGAATTTCAAGATCAATACATTCATAAGTATCTGATCTCTTGCCCCGAGCGAAAGACTTGCAAACGATCGACAAACTCATGTCAATCATCGTGAAGGAAGATGGAGACGGGACGTAGCAACCCACTTATAAAATCAATTCTAAAATACTTACATATAAAATACATGACTCAAGTGTATATGAACGGAAACATTACTTATTGTATGGTGATACAGTAGCTTGAAACAGACTGGAACATAAATGAAGAAATACACGATAGATCGAAGACGAAGATCAAGTAGCTTGAGCTGGCGCACCGCCGGTGGCAGGTTGTTGAGCTGGCGGCGCAGCCATAGGCTGTGCACCCTTGTCCCCCATTCCACCTCCGTTGATTCCTCTGTCCGCAGTGCCCAAAACAGTCGGGGCGAGAGTGTTGAAGTCAAACCGATTGAGCTGCCACATGTAGAAGAAGAGGAAAACGGGTCCCGAAAGCAAATCCAGGATACCATAAAACACCATCTCCCCTGTTGGCGATATTAGGTCGCTGCCCTCCGAGAGACCCCAACAGATCGGGTAGAACATCCAGATGAAGCTGATGTAGCCAGCACCGAGCAAGTATGGAGTACGGAAATTGGGGTTGCGGAATGTCCAGAGAAAGGCATAGCCGAGCAGACGGAACCTAAATAAGCCCGAAGATATCAGCGTAAAAAAGCGGCTGACAAGGAAACTAAGAAACGCACCAGATGAAGAAGAGACCGAAGAGACCGAAGACGAAGTAACCCCACTTGTAGGAACTTGGAACAAGCGCACCAACCAAACCGGAGACAACCAGGTACCACGAGAAGAACAGAGTGGTGAGGATATTTCCGGTGGACATGCCCGTGAACGACAAGAGGCAGAGAAGGATGAGTGGAGCGTTGATAAACCATTGGATATATCGAACGAACTGTAACCAAGAATTGAGACGACAGATATGAAGCGGAAAAGCAATGACTAACCCAAATTTGACGGGTGGCATGGCTTCCAAACTCCGAACGAACGACGGTGAAACCCAAGTCAGAAGCCATAGAGAAGTAGGCGAATGTGGAAACTGCGAGAATTATGACAGGAAGGTCGTGAAGGATGCGATTGCGTCTACGGTTCTGTGAAAGCGTCATTTCGCGACTGGAAAGGTGGAAGAGAGAAGAAACCAACGTACTACACCCGTCCAGAACAACGCTGCCAACCAAGACAAAAGCATGACAGCAAATACAAACCAGAGGTAGTCGGAAGCGTGAGTGGTGATATGGCGATCACCAGCTGGGGGGTTCGAGTCGAGAGCATCGTTGTCTCGGGGATAGACGTATTGATAGAGGCTGGGAGACATGTCGAAAGCCAGGAGAGGAGTACAGAGCGAGAACGACAGGGGCGACAGCTTTATAAAGGGGAAAGCACTAGGGGCTTAAACTGGTGGCCAATTTAAAAGGCGCTATTCAGATAGGAGATCGTGTACGTGACGTCAGTAAGGTCGTTTGCCACCGATTGGACGCAGGGAATCTGCAAAGCAAAGGATTAAATGCATACCAGACTATCGATTATCCTGAAGCTAGTAAACTCACCTTTTCATCCAGATGGGACCCATGCCTCAGAAAGCCGGTCACACAGTCCAACGCTGAAACATTGCAATGTCCGTCGTGTTATTAGTATCGTATAAGCAATCAACGACCCCTGTCCGCCGTGGACAGGAGCCAGGTCTATGACTCCGAGGACACGAGAAAACGATCCGAGCGTACTAGTCAACTATCCGCGACATATCCCAATTCGGCAACTCTCCGCCAGTGAGATCTCATCCCAAGACGTCTGCGAAATCGTCCTGTCGGAAAATTGATCGTTTCGGATCCTCTTTCATCCGATCGTCTTTAAGCATCCTGGTGTTGTCCACAGTCTGTAAGTCAGGAACACCACCACCCAATACACGTACCGTGCGTCCACTCGCGCGTCCTCGCCCTCTACACCGATCATAGCCTGCGGCGTCTTTGCTTCAATCATCTGCAACACAACACAACACCACTCATCAGCGCTCTCTCCGCTCATCAGCTCGATCATCCTTACGTAGCGATTATCGCAATGTGGACAATACTCGTCGCTTTCCTCATAGTTCGACATGTCCTTCCTGAACGCCTTTGTACACTTTTTGCAAATGAACGCCATCTCCGTCGTCCTCTTCAATCTGTGATCTTGTGTCTCTGCATGACACTCTGCGCAATCGAACCATTGTTTGCAGCAGGGTGCTCGTATCGAGACTTGAGCGTTGAGGATGTGTTTGCTGGACAAATGGGGGTGAACCTCTTGTCTGAGAAATTGTTCTGACGACACGATACAGACCACATCGGAAGCGTGAACAGAGGGTCACTCGACGATCGACTTCAAGAACACGGGTGAAGTGAAAGTCGTGGGCAGCGAGGCTAATTGGCGTCTACCAAAAATAGCAAGTCGCGTTCGAATTCTCGATCGTGGACTACTATAGTAGAGAAAACTGATCGTCTCTCAGCTCTACAATCGGATGAACTGTTCGTGAAGAATATTTAGTTAGCTATAGTATCCACCCACAGTCCAGAAAATATAATCTAAGAACCCTATCCTTCGATCGCAACTCACACCGCTCATAGCCGCTGATACGCTTTTATGTACCACTGTTTTTTTGGGAACGACAATTCGGTATCACAATAAATAAAGAGTCCATACATCACTTTAATACTCTCCCAGCAATCGTCGCCCGAAATCTGCACGTCCGACACAAAAACATCATCCATCATCCATCAGCCCTGAGGACGACGACGACAAACAGCAACAACTTACCGATGGGTGACCGCCAGTTATGCACATTCCGATTCACATCCCTGCCCCCCATCGCCTGTGATCTCGCTGCAGCGGCCTCCCGTGTGGTGAGGATCGTTCCCAACTCAACGTCGCCGTCTTTATTCCTCCGATTCGGTTGCATGATCATCGTAGGACAAATCATTTCCTGATTCGCCTCTTCCATCATCGGAGGTACGCACACGTTAACGCCAGCGCCAGCGTCAACGTCAACCCCATGATTAACGACGACAGCCGCTTCGTACCCAGGCAATCCATATGACTGATGCCGTGCTGGAGGCTGATCATACGGGTCCGCAGCGTCCTTGGTGATGGAAATATGGGACTCAGTAGAGCTGGCTCGACTGTGGCTACGGCGCCATTGGAAGGAGCTGGCCTGCGTATGTTGACGACGCGAGCGTGCATGCTCTTTGGCATTTATTTCGCCTTCGATGGAGCGCGGGAAGAAGATCTATGGGAATAGATATGAGTTCATGCACCTTTGGCGTCAGAGCAACAGAGACACGTACCACGAGAGTGATCGCCGATGAAAGGACACAGCCAATTCCTGCGACCATGGCCAATAGGTCTATATTTTAAACTGGTCAGTAATGCGCACTGCAGGTCTGGGTGGATGTTCTAACCGGTTGGGAACCTGACCGAAGGGGAAATAGTGTTGAGAATACAATCCATACTTATAAAATGAAAATGCTTACATCTTATCATTGATGTGTTGATGCGGGCGAACACCATCAATCCCCAGAATGATCAAGGGAACGGTGAAAAGAAATCGGAAGACGACACGAGCGCACTAAGTAACCGAGCGTCACTCAGGTATGAAACGTAAGAACACTGAAACGCACGTTGAGTTCGTGGAACTTGGTCAGCCGAACCAGAGTGTTCATATCAATGTCATGTCGTTTCTGCGTGCCTCAGCGTGAGGAACGAAACCCCGAGAGAAATATGCAGCCACATACAAGGTCTGAGATGAACCCAGGGAAGGCCCACAACACAGGCAAGAACCACACGGTCAAAAAGAAGCTTCCAAGGCCTCCAGCCAGGAAGGTGAGGGCTTCACACTGGCAGGAATCGAGGATCAGCCATGCAATGATAAAGACATAGATTTTAACTGACCCTGTAGAGGTTGTCACGAGCGATGATTGTGATCAAAGGCATGTACAGCACTGCAACAGCAGACCCGACAATCCAGATCTTGAAATACATGCTTCGGAACCAGTCTTGGTTCGAGGAGTCAGAGTTCACAACGAAGAACCAGAAACACAGTTCTACGAAAGAGTCATCGATCAATGGACCGGCCCAAAGAATCAGCACCCGACTGTACCTTCTAAGTGTGTTACCCTGCTTTTAGGTAAGTCAAGGTAAACTGAGAGAAATGATGACTACGCACATCTCGAGTCCCCAAGCAAGAGACACGATAAAGTACAATGGGACGATCGCATTTTGATCTGCTTGAGTCCAGAACTGGTAGGGTGTCGGCAAGACTACGGTACGTCAATTCGAGTCCAGTATGTATGGTCGCTCACTCACTTCCATATCCCGGGATAAACGTGAATCCATACTTGTATTTGATGACGGCGAATCCCAACGAATAAATGATCAAGAATGGCACACTCAAAATGTATGAATACTGTATCACCGAGTCAACTGAGAGGATGGTACATATAAATCTGGAAGACGGACCGTCATGACACGCTTGAAGGCTCCAGAGTAAGCACCGTGGTTCCATCTGTGTGTGATTCAAGCCAGGCGGCTACTACGAAATGCGCTATGACTTACCTTAGACATTTAAAGCGGTCGAAAGACCAGAGATGAAATACGAGAAAACTCCCTAGCTGGCAAACATCAACGATCCGGAATGAGCTCGCAGTCCAACGAGTTGACGAAATCTGAGATTACCCCGATGCTCAATATAGACCAGACAAGGGTGACCGCAGGGGATGTATGAGCCATAGTGCAAGCGAGTGTGGCGAAAAAGAAGAGTAAAACTCAACGGAACTTAGGAATGAACGTAGGTAATGAGGAAAGAGAGATATGAGCAAAGATAGACCTGGGACCTGCCAGCGGTGGTGGGAGCCAACAAATCAAACATGAGCTGCCCGGAACTAATAATAACGTTGGATAAGGGGTGTCAAGTGTGATCCACCCGGGTGCGATCCCACCATACATGCTAGGACCTTCTGTTGGTCCTGGAATCAGCACCAGGGACTCTTCTTGGCTGCGGGGAGCTATACTTATTCACTATGATCCATGAGTCCATGTGAATGAGGTTTTGATGCCAGGAAACACACAACTATTACTAGCAGAGCGACCCACATAGTCGCTAAAAAGGGACGCCAAATTGTCGACCCCGAGTGAGTTGAAACGTAGATTGATTGATCAGCAGACGTACACAGCCATGTCATACCCGACCCGCAAATAGTGATGTAAGTATTGATGCATGATGCGCTGATGGACGATCCAAAGTGGAGACGAAAAAAATAAAGATGCTTAGTCATCACGAGAGACCAGATCCGGAGTTCCGCATTGAAAGTGAAGATCTCAACAAGACGAACAACTCGCCAACATATCCAATCTACAGCTATGACCGACATACGACCACAACCAACCGAAGACGAGCGGGAAGACCTCCTCCTCAGTGGTCGCTACGGCGATCTTCAAGACGTCCAAGATTTTATCGCGAAATTTGGTGCCGAAGCACTGCCCGGCATCCAGGACGACAACGGGAACACGATCCTCCACATGGTCTGTGGGAATGGACACACAGGTGAGCGAACAAATCATTTCCCCCCACCTTCATTTCCCAGGGGCCAGGATCGACTTTTGCAAAGACATTTCGTAGATGTGTTAGAACTTTTGCTTCCATTGGTGCATTCGTCCTTGTTGATCAAGCCCAATCACGCCGGATCGACACCGTTACATTGGGCTGCGGTGAATAAGCACATCGAGGTGGCCCAAAAACTTGTTCAATATCGGGGAGGTCCTGGTGTAGATATGATCGATATCAAAAATACGGCTGGACGATCCCCACTTGGGGAAGCTGAGATGGCGGGTTGGGATGACGGTGCTAGGTGGCTTGTCCAAGTGATGAACCTTGATGAAGTCAAGGAGGAGGAAGATGTGTCAGTGGAGCCATCACAAGCGATAGAGGTGGAGATCCAAGATGCGGATGGCCAGGTGGCCAGGATGACCATCAATCCCATGACATCAGAACCAACTGCCGATCCTTCGTAAACCGTCCGTCGCATCTTGCTGCTACAAAGTGATGGGCTAACAGGGCACACTAGCAGATCAACTTTACGTCCGTGATTTTCGAATCACAAGAGCAAGCAGAGTCTAAAAGAAATCACCAGCGTTGTTTGTAGGCTGTGTGCTCACTTCAGGAACCATCTATCATAGAGCTGTTTCGTCTCGAGGAGATTTAGTACAGGCAGAAATGCATACGCAACATCAAAGATCAATCGATCATGCATCATGAGTGACGGCCCTGACTCCTGAGTCAGGCTCATACTCAGCACTCCCATTGACAGGTCATTGATGCCACGCTCCATCACACAACTCTGGCTATACTTGCCATACAAATCGACAAAAAAACTCGCACCGAGCGGAAACAACACATATTTACCCATGAGTAAACGCCCGCCGACGGAGAGAAATGAACGTAACTCTCCTGAGGTACATCACGGCTTTCCGATACAATTAAATCACATGTCAGCTCGACTGAGATGAAACGAGATTACGAATAGCACATACCTCCCCGAGAGGTTGGAGACGTTGAATGTCAGCGTGCTCGAGGTGCTTGTTCAGCATCGTTCTTTTTGCCGTTGACCTGCTCCGCCCAGAAAGCATCCACTTCAGGCAGTTCGTCGTTGTCCTCAAGTCACTTCTTGCTTCTTCATCAAGGAGCTCATGCCACGAACTCGCCGAAGCGGAGATGGGGAAGCAGCATCCGACGATGCGTCATCGTGATACCAATCAAGAACGGTCCTCGATACCTTGGGTGTCAGATGTACATTTTTCATGGGAACGACTTCCTCCGGATGCACGATGTTCTGGATCCCTGCTCCGTCGTCCAATCATTTCACGGGGCGAACCAATTGGATCCAAACGGAATCAACAGAACCTGTCAAGACGAGTACGCCAGAACTGCGAAAACGATCCCAACGCGTCGTCACCGAGCGAATCAACGGAGAAAGTGACCCTAGTGACATCATATCGACGAACAACTGTTGGAGTGCTTCAAGCGTGCACCGTTTTTGAAGGCCGTTAAACCAAGTTCCAGACATGGACGCTTGATGTTCACCATCTAGCGTAGGACCACTCGTGAACGCATGAGCCTGGGGATCTCGCATCGGCACAGCTCGCTTCATCTCCTCTCTTTTCGAGGAGTATCAACCCACGATCGCTAATGCGATAATCCAGAGGATGATACATCCAACGACGCTGGCGTTAATGGGACCCGTAGTGTCATACAGAAGGGGTCTCTGTATAGTGAGTTGTGCCTGCTTGATTAAGCGTATGGGCCTGGTCACGCGGCAGTTTGCCGGTGCTACATAGTTAGAGCTCCGCACACCTGAGTTAGTCCAAGTCAAAGTTTGTTTCAAGTTGTCAAACACGTGGGTGGCACTCCGAGTTCTCACCCGCTCGTACCCATCTCCGAGCTTTGTACTATCATACTCTTACTGTTCTCTTTTTCTTGCATGGTCTTCTTCTCTCTGGCTCTTCAACCCTTACCGTCTCATGTAAGTATTCATGGCGTTCTATTCGTCGCTCGTGTCAGCCCGGTACCAGTAAGTAGGAAAATATTAGTAGGTCAACCAAACCTTAAGCCGCCCTGTTTACGTGACCGGTTGCAAAGGCGCTTGAAACGCCAGAAATTTCGATCCACCTAGTTCTTTGGGGGAATGGAAAACTCCATGTTGGTCCAAGTTGCCTTGTAAGTTCTCGCATTAGAACCAGACCATATAAGAAGTGAAGTCATCCCTGGTCCTCGAATCAGCAAAACCGTTTCAGTTCGCCCGACCGTCTCAGCAACTCCCAACTCACTGATTAGCCTCGGCTTAGCCTTTAAATTTAGATTGAACCAAAGCTCGCCATACTGCAGAGTTTCAGCCCTCCCCTGGCCTCACCATGCTGATAGGTCTCGAAGGCGTACCTCCAAGAACTGAGGACATGCTCCACTTTCTCGTCGTTGGAGGAGGAATTGCAGGCCTTTCGTGTGCATGGACATTGCGTCTCGCTGGTCATCAAGTCACGGTTTTGGAACAACACGATCACTTGTCGGAGGTAAATTTTCGTGAATGTTTCGACATATGATTCATGCATACGAATGGTGCTGGTTCTGCAGTGTCGTGAAGCTATTCGATCTATTCCTACCATGACGCAAATACTCAATGATTGGGGTATCAGCGACCTCATCTCCGGGGTGGCTGCTCCCATTGAAAGGATAACTTTCTTCGATGGTACGTCGTGTCCTCTTCTCCAACTCGAAGCTGGATGAGGCTGAGGGTATGACGAACACAGCGCCGACAGGAGAAGAAATCGGACTGGTAGCCTTGAACGGGAAGGGTAGATTCCGAGACTGTACGTGCATCCGTTTGGACACCATAGCTGTTGCACTCATCCCACCTATAATAGTGGATTGGGTGGCTTGTAGACGACTGTGCATTGCACGCGGCACTCGCTGTAGGTTTTTATCTATTCATATCATGATACTCCAATAAAGCAGCCTCGCTCAGGGCTCCGGGCCAAATCGCAACTACTCGGTTACAATTCATCTTCCACGACTCAAGGGTGGTCAATCATGGGCGCAGTTTCCAATATGTGACGAACTGCTGAATCTATTTGAACCCCGGTCAGCTCAACCGAAGTCGACATGAGTGTGGCCTCGAACTTAATATCTCCTTTTCAGCATCCAAAAAATCTTGAAGCTCGCTGAACTTGACAGCAAACTACTGTTTATTGACTACAAACCGTTTGATAATTGGGTGCACGAGAGCGGCAAGGTTGTTATGGTCGGAGAAGCGGCACACCCAGTCATAGTAAGCGTTGGACGTCGCTCGCTTGTGCCTCTCTAACTAAGGACTCTTTCTTGTGCGTAGCCGAGTGGATCGTACAACGGCTCCACTTGTCTCGAAGATGCTGTGACACTATCAGCGCTTTTCTCACTCCCTGCTACTCGAGCACAAACCGCTATGCTCCTCGGAGTCTTTGAAGACCTTCGACAACCACGTTGCGCCACTGCGCAAAGCTACGCTCGACGTAAACGTGATACCGTTTCCATGCCCCGTGGTCACAAACAAGAACTTCGTGATGAAATTTTACAACACCAACTTGCTCGTGATAAATATGAGGGGACGAGCGATGATTTCCTCTCTTTCTATTATTCAGGTCTCCTTCAGGTCTATGGCTTCAATCCACGGGAATTAGTCCAAGACTGGTGGGTGACGTTTGGACGAAATATGCTTCACCGCCCTCCACCATTGGAACCCGACGAGGTTATCCTGGGATCAGAGCCGATGTTGGTCGCCGATGAGGTTGAACAGGAAGGTTTACCATCCCGGGGCGTCTCAGATGTGTTGTTCGGGGAATATGTTAATGGTGCCGTCCCCGAGGAGTAATTTCGGCCATCTGGATCTAAGATATCATTGTTAACTGGAATAGAAGGAGGCTGACTCTCTGGAAGGATTGTTGATGGATTTAAGACCATTTTATTGGATACCATTCGGCGGAGGGGATACGGGAGACTACATTTTGCCTATGTTTACGGACATTTCGGTTTATGGTTCTGTATACAAAGGACCAGCATTGCCACGTATCATCAAACTTTGGATCCGATAGTACCAGTTAACCTTGTTAAATTGGCTTGGAATGGGCAGGCCTGATCGATTGATCGACCGCGCCCTTGTCACAGCCACCTGAGCATTGTACTTTATGCTCCGCTTCGTCGCCATACTAATTGTGAATGGTTCGTGCGTATGATAACGGTCGTATAGTGTAGTGGTTATCACTCGGGATTTTGACCTGCTGAGAATCTTCCCGAAACCCAGGTTCGAACCCTGGTACGACCTTGACTTTTTTGTCGCTCGTTGACCCAAAAACGCAGGAAATTTTCTTGTCATGTCTCACCTTGTCTCACCCAAGCCAGACTAGAACACGGCCAGCCGTTCCTGGTATTGTGACAGTTCTACAGTGATTCTCCTTCTGGTCGATGGTCCTGAAATATGTGACAACCCATTTTCTCCCAATGGCAACCTCCAAGTTGAAGCGGATTCTTGGAAGCCCTCGTAAGTTAACGTCGCACTGTTGTATAAGCATGCCACAAACTCCTTGGCCTTCAACTAGGGGAGTCTTGTGGCATTGTGCCCTTGCGCTTCTACACCCGCTTGGCAAGGAACAACTCCCTGTCTAAGTGGCTAACTAGGGGCTACTCGACTTTAGGTTTGACGGAGGGGCCATCCTCCGTCAAATTGTCAATCCCTCGTTCCTAGTCTTGGTGCCAGAAGCAGGCACGAACATTGTCAATACGGATACTTCGGGCTCAGACTGCCTGGTAGTGGGCACACGAACAATTCAGCGTAACTCCTTCACATTGAGACTACCCAACACATCGCAGCCTGTCGCATCGCATCATGATGGCGACATATACGATATGCAATCTAATGGACCTTTTCGCAGACCAATCCGGACCAGCGGACGCCAATGTCCACATAGCGCCGACCAACAACTTGGTCTAGAGTCCATTCATCCCAGTCATGGGCCAGTAATACCCGAGCAATGATTCGACGCGGAAGATAAAAGTACACGGTCACTGGCGCATATCCAGCCTTCTGAAATTGGATTTTTCTGGGCCTGTCCGAGTCGTTTCATGTCCTTGTTCTTCGGAGAGAGAACCTGGAACCAAGTAGTGGTAGTACGAAGAGCATCGCATAATTGGGATGCCACCGTGCTGTTGAGCTTTCATTTGCGCCAAGCTCGGGGTCAGGGATTTTAACTCCTCGGACAGGTATTCTTCCCTAAGCCTGTTCCCTTATTAATATGAGCAGCGATGTCGACGTTCACATGACAACCTCGAGCGCGTGGTCCATCTTGCCGGGTAACAGCACTGACACGCTGTGACACGGGGTTACTGACTAGATTACTGTAGTGGATCCTCGTGAGTGTGTCGAGCTGACAGCAAGGTGGTGGAGCGGCCCGAATGGACGAAAGCGGGGAAGGTTATCCCGACATGGCTCCCCAGGTAGTGTCACGAGTATGCTTCGCTGGCACATTGGCAGGGGAAGGATGTTATCAATCTCAGGTGTAAGATCAGATAATTAAAGGTGCAGCTCGTAACTATATGGGAAGATTGCCAATTAGCACTCTTCCACCACGAAAGACGGTCAAGAGACTTGTCGAGTTCGTCGAGGGAGGATTTCCGGCGGTTTCTTACGCGGAGGATCTTTGACATGTACGTACAGAGCCGAGTTGCCTCTTTTCATTCTCTCTTCATCCCCCTCGAACAGTCTTTGTATCTGCCAACAGCGCTGCAAACTCGTTGTTCCCCATACTCGAACCTGCCTGTAAGGAGACGGTTTCGGAACAAGATTCAAACTTCCGCACTGGGTCCCGGCAACACGCCGTGGCAAGGAAGGCTAAACGCACATCAGTAGACCAAGACCGGTTTGGAAATATTTCGTTACGGGCAGAGCGTAACTTTCGCTAACATTGGAGGTGACCTTCGCCATGTTTATCTCCATAGTGCGCCCTGCCGTTAATTATCTCCGTTGCCCGTTCAGTTCCGTCCATCCGCCGTTACTAGTATCATCAGGTCATCCTTCACCCCCTTCCTCAAGCAAAGATTCGCCGCGGACCCGGATCTGGTGTATACAGGTACGTTGCCAGCAGGCTATATTCAAAACGAGAGTGATTTCAAAGACTCTCAGTCTTCACCCCCCGTACGAACGCGGTGTAGTTCACTATCACGCTCGGGAGCTTCTATTCGGACCCTTACGACGCGTTTCGGATCCAATCAGAGTGGAACGCATAACCTTCGAGGTGCGAGGTGCCAACGTGGTCCGTCTCCTGCGACACTTTGTGACTTTTCGATAATAGCTCCGGTTGCAGTATTATTCTTGATCGGGACGACTTGACACGTAGAGCGCGGGAGATACACACACTCACAATCGAGTTCCAGAGGAACCTGCGAACGTTTGATTCGTCGACTTTTGTTCGAGGATCAAGGATTTCTTTTCCCTCAGGTAAATCGGAACGGTCACGATAAGCCGTTCTCGGTCAGATCTGATAAACGCTCTTCGGCCTATTTCACACAAAGAGATGCCAGGCGTACGACGAGGTGGCCAGGGAGTGGGAGCCAGGCCGAAGACAAGTCCAGGCCTCGGTATTCGCGGAGATTTTGGTTTGGGGTCTGCCATGAGGAATGAGGGTGGTCAAGGGGTGGTTGAGGCGTGTCGTGAGAAGCTCCGACAAGCGGTGTTTTCGGGTGAACAAAACGAGGGTTCGGTGGGTGGCAGGGTTGGAAAGACTCAGAATCTGGTCGCTGGCGAATCAGCAAAGGCGGAAAGAGAAGCAAAGCAGAGAAGACGGTTGAGTGGAGGAGGAGCGGTGTCTGAAGAATTCCGTGAAGATCAACAGGAGCCTCGTTCACGCCGCGTGGGCATAGTACATGCGCCTCGAAATTACAAACGCCCTCTATCACTGGTGGACTTGAAGGACGCAGCTGGCGGTACGACTGGTATTAGTACTATCAGTGGCGGTACAGGCAGCGGGTCCAGCAACAGGAGAAGTACTAGTACTGGCGTTCCTTCTTCGCCGCCAGCAATACCTCCGCGTTCTCCACTCCGACCTCCTCCCTCGTATCAATCTTCTGTACCCACTCTCGTCGGAACCACTCCTCAAGCGACAACCTTTGATATCTCCATCGACCCCGCCGTTTCTACCGTAGACGCTGACCCCGAGGAGGAGGACGGTGCACAAATACTCCTCATGCCCTCTCTTCGGGAGAGCTTCGGAGGGTCTTTGACTGCCTTACTTGCTACCATCGAGGCGGAGACCCTCAAAGACAAAGCTTTGCCTCTTCCACCCGACCAAGAAGACGACCTCAACCTCGACTACGGCGATGACATTGAAGAAGACGACTATGATCCGGATGGGTCCCACCCTTCGTCCATTGAGAGTCTTGCACTCGATGTCCCCACCAGCCCTGGCGCCTCTCCCACCAGTGTTCCTACGATACCGAATCAACCGACCATCACTACAAAGAGAATACATGCCCTACGCGAGTTACTTTCTTCAGAACGTGCATACGCATCAGATCTCGCCTTGATCCGCGATATACATATCCCACTCGCTCTAGGCACGTCTTTTCATTTGTAGCCCATGATGTTCCACTGATGTGACCTGCGATGTAGGGCAGCCGACTCCGTTCAACACGAATGGTACACCTAGCCCACCTTTCTCAACTGGCTCTGGGTCGTCAACACGCACTGTTTCGACCGCCTCCGACTCCTCCACAGCTTCTTCACAGCTTGGTCCACCAATGACCCGTGACGACGTACGGATTATCTTTGGGAATATTGGCGACCTCGCGATGTTTTCAGATCATTTCGTGGATCGTTTGGAGGAGGCTCTGGGTAGTGCACTTGAAGGCGGGAGTGGCGAAGATAGAGTCGGGGCGCTATTCCTCGAGATCGTGCGTTCCAACCTCTCTATCACTCCGTCCGACAGACTAACCGTTCGTCGCACATTATTTCCAATGTAGATCCCAGCCCTTGAGCCACCCTACAAGACGTACATTACTCGTCACCCTACCGCACTCGCTCATCTCAACGCTCTACCTTCTTCACCATCACTATCAACATACCTCTCGCATACCCGAACACTCGCTTCATCCCTCACTCATGCATGGGATTTGCCTTCCCTTCTCATCAAGCCCGTCCAACGGCTCCTCAAATATTCTCTTCTCCTTGGTGCTATCATCGACGCCACCCCCGACTCCCAAGGAGACCGTCCATCACTCATGAAAGCACGTGAGAGAATGGAACAAGTGGCGAGAAGTGTCAACGAGGATCGCCGGCGTTGGGAAGTTGTCCGCGAGGTTCTCGATGGTGCTCCGATCCCCACCGCCAACGGAACGGCCAAGTCGAAGAAAGGGAGTAGTACTGTCCACGTGGGCGTTGGGGCTGCTGCTTCCGCGCATCTAAGGATGAAGTCGCTCCGTGGGCCGAAGACCAAGGAAAATGGGCCTGACAACGCCGAAGCAGCCGAGGTGGCGCAGTTAGAGGGTGAATTGCAGAAGTACTCGGCGTTCCTGGATAAACTTGCCAAGGACGTCAAGGAGTGGAGGCTGGCGATGCGACATGCGTTGGTTGCGCTGTGGCAATGGGGCATCACATTTGGCGCGGTTCTGGGACTCACACCGACGCCGTCTCTATCACCAGATTCTGCCCGACCTGCTGACGAAGCAGAGGCAGAGGGGCGGTCAGAAGCCTATGATGCGTTCACACTCTTGCTGGCCGGCCTACCAGGACTCTGCACAGACATGGAGCAGGAGCTCCAAAAGTCCTTCATCCCTCTCCTCTGTGACCTCAAGGCGATGATCGCGCCCCCTCAGAAGTTGCTAAATGCAATGCATTCTCTCGAACCGCTCCACGTTGCGCTCCTCAACACACCCTACTCACCATCGAAAAACCGACGACCTGCACCAGCGCTACTCACGGCCTCACAATCATATCTCGCACTACGCTCCGCGCTGTCCTCTGAACTTCCGATTCTTCTTCGTGGGATGAATCGAGCGACGGGATTGGCAGTGCGTATAGTGGCAGAGCAGCAAACGGCGTTCTATGCAGCGGTCGGGGAAAGATGGGCTGAATTGTGGGATGCCTTGAAAGTAGACGGGGAGCGATGTAGTGGAGCCGAGGAGACGTTGAGGGTCTGGTGGGAAAGATGGGGAGATGTGGAAGAGAAACTCTTGGTAATGAAGGTCATGAAAAAGGAGAAGTGGTGGGCAGAGAGGGAGAAGGAACTGCGAGATCTCGCGGCTCGGGCTGAACGGGAGAGAGAAGCTGTGCGGGACCGTGAAAGCAAGGATAAAGTGGCGAGGAGGTCGACAGGACCTTCTTCTGCACAACTTGATCCTGGACGTGCGAACAGTGTCCAAGCACCATCGACGCCTTCCAGCTCGAAGCGGTATAACCATCAGTCTCAGTCCTCAATCAACACTACGGCTCAAAATCGCAGACGTAGTGGGAGTACCTCGACGGCACCTCAGCTCCAACGTCGACCATCAGATGAATCTCTTCGGTCGGGTACATCGGCCAAGTCGGCCGGTAAGTCGAGTCGGACTAGCCGAACTGAAGATGAACCACCAGTGCCCCGTCTCAAACCCAACTTCCCGCAACCGACTGCTAGTGGTAATGGGCCACAGCGGCAGAAGAGTAATCCCACCATCTCACCACTCAAAGCCACGCCATCGCACTCGTCCCAGGTGTTTGTTGATTTCGAGGACCATCACCCACCATCCCCCCTAACAATGGACATGTTCGATACTGAGGAGTTGAATGAAGAGTATAGAGGAAGGACTCAGCGACGATCGAGTCTTAAGAGCAAGCTCACTGACACTTTCAAGCCTTCACATCATCGTCGACGATCCTCTTCTGTCAAATCTCTGGGTGCACCTTCTTCTCTCGCACCATCCTCCCATTCGTCAGACGCACCGCTCCCACCATACTCTCCTTCACATACAACACACTCCTCGCACCCTTCTGCATCGTTGCCCTTGAATCAAGTGCGTTCGTCACAGACCCTTGCCGCTACCCGTGCCCTATATACCACCCGTGCTATCCATCCATGCATCCCACCTGAAGGCGTCTCATACCGAAGCCTCCGTTTCTTCCCACTCGTATATGGTGATTCGTTCGACGTGTTGCGGGAGTACGGGCATCCTTCAACACACGTTGACCTCCCACTATATGTCGACGACGGGGAGGACTGTTTGCTCCTGGTACGCGCGAGGAGCAAGGGTGGTGAATATGAGGCCGGGGATGTGGGTTGGGCGCTGGCGAGTTTCCTGTTGCCTGTCGATTAGTCCAAATACTCCTCGCCTGCGTGCGACCCCTTGACTGCCTTTCTCTCACAAACCCACACGCAACTACCGATCTTAGGTATCAATTATGTGGGAGAACCTTTTTCTTCTTGCATACCCTGAGCCTCGTCGATCAAGATATCAGACAAACATTTACGCGTTAGCACCACGCTTACTTAGATGCTGTACTAATCTTGTACCTAGCCGTACATGCGCATCATCCTCCGAGATCGCTGACTCTCCGCTTTTCCTTGTATCTTTTTCAACCTTTTTCGCATACCACGTACATAGGTACACGTTCGAATTCCATGCCTTTTCGACAGATTGTTTTCACTTCTTGATTTCGCTCCGATCATTGAGTCTGGTTCTTTCTGGCACATATGGCATCATATGCATGATGCAAGATTTGTACTACTACGGGGTCTTGAGCATGTATGAAGAATGATTTAGACATCTAAGGAGAATACAAGCCGTTCAAACGCTGCCTCAGTGCGACCGATTCACGAGAGCTTTTACTACAAAAATGATGGCGGGCGTATCTGACTATGCTACAAGAAATGAGTAGAGTACCAAGATGCAACAATATATATCAATAAATTATTCGCTCGTACCATCGTCGCCGTCAGCAGCATCGAACTCGCAGTCTGGTCCATCCATCTCCCAGTCACCATCATGAACACCCTCTGCTCTCGTCAAAGAACCCATACCAACTGGGCTGCCTTCTGCCTGCTCCACGCCCACACTCTCTGATTGCCTCGCCTCGCCTTGGTTGTACCGCTCCACTGCTTCCCTTAGGACGAGCAACTTCTCCTCTTTCCTCGTTGGCAGATCTTTTGCTCTAGGAACTTTGGGATCGAAAACGCGGTGCCAGCGTATCTGCAAGTCAATATTGGAAACGCGCATGGCCGACAACTTGTAGACATCCAAGTTTGGTGTGACTTCCTTGAGTTTGTGAGCGGCGGCGGCGGATTTTTCATGTTTGCGCTCAGCATCGGCTTTGTTCTTTTCCGCAGTATGACAATCACGAGCGACTTGAGCGAGGCGCCGCTTTCTCTCTGCACCATTTGCGGCATTGGAGCATCGCTTGGTAAGGGTGTTGACTTTGTCTTTTAGGGATTGTGCTTGGGCTCGTGGTGGTTGCGCTGAGGGAGAGTCTGATGGGGTTGAAAAGGGGGTATTTGTGGGGGGTATATTGTCTTCACCACCTCGGGTCATGGCATGGAGGGATGCTAATTGTGCCCTTTGCTTTTCAGAACGCCTTTTCGAGCCCTTCCAGCGATAAGCGGGCCGATAGCGTGAGGGCATGATGGACGATACCCTGTATTGCACTTTGTTGACGCGTCGCGACAATGCGCGTTCATTGGCTTACATAACACTGAATCAGCAACTCAAAACACACTGTATCACCCGCCGGTAACGCACCACTTTCAAGGCGAACGTGGATCAAACGTGGATCGTATGGGTGTGCCGGACGTGTCTTTTTAGCCACTCGAGGTATTCACCACCCTGAAAATGCAAACTCTCGTGAGGTCCCCAAGATTAACCTGGAGGACTTACATCAAGACCGCCTATAAGTTGGTAATTATACAGCCCGCGACTCAGATCTCAGAGTCATACTTGCGTGATCCACTTCAAGTTGTCGCACAAACTTGAATGTGTTCACGAACGTTTCAAGCCTCAACATTCGTCATCATTGCATCATGTTTATCAACTCATGCTATACTTCCAAAACTCTAGTAACCACTGTACCTTGGGTAAGTTGTTGTCCTTCCGAGCTTGTACCTCGGAAACGCCACTGGGGAAGGAAGTTCATGCTCCAATAATGACACAAGATAGAAACCCTTGTCAGCTTCCGAGCCGCATCAGGCCCATAAAACTGAACTGCTGTACAGTAATCGTGCCGAAGAAGGGGAAGTCTGATCTTGTTTCCCCACTGGGTGAATTTCTCGGAATGCTCCTGACATGACAACGATCATGGGTTCATTCCTATCAGGTGACTGTGCATAATTGTACATGTACCTACGTGAATACCCGGTGAGTTTCGTGTCGTGCTGATGCTTCTATATCATTGAGGATGATGTTAATAATTGAACATGCACGTTAGGTCGACACCAACTCGAAACAGCTCACATACACGTTCGTACATGCGTGATGGGCGTATGTACACGCGTGCCAATTCCGACCCTACCGAGGAACGGCCCACTCTTCTGAACCCTTTCGCATCAGAGAAAATTCCGTCTTGTTGCCGTGGATTCGTACCTGAATTCCCACCTACGGCTCGAGCAGGCCCAGCCAGCGGTGTGCTCAATCGATTACGTTCTTGGTACCTGGTCAGTCCTATGTGTCATGACCCGCACGCTGCTTGCTACTTACCCCCACGAAGAAGACTGTCTTCTGTTAGTGGGTAATACACACACGGCATCAGAGCCTGCCGCTGATGGGCGTTGCGAGGAAGTCTCGATTTCTTCCTCCGCTGGACAGACCCTACCGCAGTAGAAGAAAGACAATACATCTGACACCACTCGATCGTCGAGAGCCGAATACCAGGTAGGTGTCGAAGTAAAACCATTTGTCGCTCCCTCCAACATCACTTCATTGCGAGTAGAAAACACATGCCCCGACTCTTCAGATTTGGTGGCGATTCCTCTCGTGGTATCAGCTGACTGCGACTTTCCCAACAGCCAGAACCTCGTGTATTTCCGTGTCTCGTTCGGCGCACGTGGTGAATCAATAGCGGTCAAAAAACGCAATAGATCTCTCCATCTCTCCCTGTTTTGTTGATCATTCGGCAGTGAGAGATGAAGGCGACACCTCACTGGGGCTGCACGAAATCACCCGCAGTCTTCCATTCGCCCAGCGCCCCCACAGAAAGTCCCCGCATGGACTCCTTGGACTCCACGAAGAACTCTTGATCCACGGCGTTATGTTCGAACAAAAAATGAATATGTAATCCTGTGGAGTCCCACTCTACTATGGAATTTAAAAAAAATGAAGGTCGCAACGTTCAAGAGAGTTTCGAGGAGGTGCTTCACTCTGAATCTTGTCCCGCTGACTCTTACGATTTCCATTCTCGCCTCAGAGCTCTGTCATTTCCCTGTCACTTGTTGTGGATGGACTACCGATTTCGGCTGCAGAAGGGGTACCTTCCTCTCTCGATGAATTCGATATCATGATGAACACGCGTCTTTTGATGGGAATGAAGAACTCGTCAGGAAAACCCTCAACCACAACGGGGAGTCTACTGAAATCAGGTTCTTTCGATAACATCTCGCTGAAATAAGTACAAGGATTACTGGTATGCCGCTTTCGTCCTCCATCCTGTCTGATGTGGTGCATGATGTTCTGCTAGAACACAAGCTGGTGCTACGCAACCCTACCTTTCAGAATTGACACTAGTGTTGCTGCTTCATTGATGTACCACAATTGTCCGAGATTCAATCCTCGTCATTCTGTCTTCAACACTGCAATCGCAGCCACCCGGCGAGAAGGATATACATATTACAACTCGAAGCCATCGATTTAAAGGATCCTTTGCCGTGCTAGCGTGCGCCCATGAACTCAAGTTCGATATAGACCTGAGACCTCCCCCTCAATGATCCATCAAAAAGCATGCATTACATAAACCGTCAATGATAAACCACGAAGAAGTTCTAGTGTTGCAGTCGAAGTGAACTGAGTTCGAAGTCTACTTCACTTCGATTCACTATTCAGCACTTCGTGACAGCGAAGTGAACTATAATCCACATCGAAGTGGCATCGAAGTGTGGCGTTGCAACAAGCAACAGAACAAGTAAGACTCTCCCATGTGCAAAGCAATCATTGGTACCGTGAGCGGGCACGTCGGACAGTGTCAACGAATTGTCGGGCAACTACCAAACTTCATTCCATGTCTCCGATACTACAGGTATAGCTACGAGCGAATACCATGATTGATCTAGTCCACGGAGCCCTAAACGTCGGACCTGAGATCGCACCTAGGTAACAGGTAAAACAGCGGCAATGGATGAGCCAGCGAATGAACACCTCCATCGCCTGGCACGATGCGAGTCATGCGACACTATGAACCCAGTGAAAGCGTGGCATCTCCTCATGAGAATCCTTCTACACCCGCTGGGTTTCCTGTTCCAGTTGGTTCGACACCCTCCATCACTCCCGATCATGGATTTTACCCCGGCACTCCTGGCCCCAACTCAACCCCAGTTTATGTCCATTATCCACCAACCACGCATGGATATTCTGCATCTCCACATCCTGGGGCCTACTTTTCGTTCCCCCCGCACCTCATTCCCTTTCCCCGCGAGGTTACACCCTCGCCATTTGCAGGACAGGCACCTCCAAGTCTTCAGATAGACCCAAGCCTCTCCAGCTCAGCCGCCGCCAATCTTCCTGTATCGGCAAGTCGAAAGAGGAAATCTACGAAGTAAAGTGATCAAAATACCCAGCCAGCAAAAAAGCGCAAGTCCAAGAACCCACCAGTGCAGGATACATCGGTCCTGGGGTCATCGGAAATTACTGCGACAATATGTGGTGTTGGTCCAGTGGAATCGGCGCCAGTAAACAACACCGAGCGTAGTCAGGAGGGACCCAGGATGTTTCACCTTCAGCAGAAGGCACGAGAGCAGTCGAAAACTGCTGCTACAGACGTCTGGTTCCATCTCCGACCTCTGTTATCCTCTGACCCTCCAAACACTTGGCCTGAAGACCTTCCCGAGACAGAGGCTATCCTGAGGAGCTTTCCATCAACACTGTATGTCGGGTGTAAGCTCTGCTCAAGCAACACAAAGTACGAACCTTTGCCTTGATAGAAATGTGTTCTCATCTTGATTTGACCTTAGTGGAGACAAACGAAAGTGGAAGACATGGAAACATGGTACAGGGATGACAACTTGCTATCGCGCACACCTGAGGGACAAACATCCCGACGAGTATGCCCATGCCATTGGCAAGCATGGATTGAAACTACAGGAACTCGAAGAGACTATCGGTGATTTAGAACACGAACCGTTTGCAGTCGCAACCTTTCAATACCTGCTTATGAAATGGGTCGTTGCGGACGACCAGGTACAGTACTTGATTATCTTCTAATCTTGGATAAATCAGCTTTCTCACAAGGTCTGTTATGTAGTCTATTAATGCAATCGAATCTATTTACTTTCGCACCGTTCTCAACTACCTTGGCCGTGATAACATCTCTGACGATGACATTCCACATCGCACGAAGCTCACGACGCAAATTCTTCAAGAGTACAGGGTGGAGCATGAGAAAATAAAGGCAGATCTTCAGGTATGTTTTCAAGTCTATTGTCGGAATCTTTTCCCGCAGGCTAACTCTATTTGAGAATGCTCTTGGTCGTATCTCCCTGACAACAGACCTATGGAGTGACCCCAATCGTGACAGCTTCATGGCCATCACTGCCCACTTCTTGGCACGCAGTCCAGACAATCATCTCGAGTACCGTGATCATTTGATAGCCTTCCGTTTCATAGATGGTAGTCATAGTGGGTCCCACCTGGCAAACGAGTTCTTCAAGATCTTGGATGAGGTAGGAATTCAACACAAAGTGAGTCACTCAAGTTCGGGTTTTCGGTTTTGCCAGGGCTCACATTTTTTCATATTAGCTGGGTCAGATCATGATGGATAATGCATCCAATAATAATACCATGATGCGGGGGCTTGGGCATCTTCTTCGTGCGAGGGGGGTTGCCTTTCATCACGACGGCAACCGTCTCCGGTGAGTTGGTGACTGTAATATATGACTTTTTGGTCTCATTATTTGTCAGGTGCTTCCCTCATGTCATCAACATTGCTGTTCAAGCATTCCTTGCCGAATTGAAGGCAAACCCTTCAGCTCCTATCTCAACTCTTTCGACAGATGCAGACTCCGAGATGATTGCTAATGCCAAGAAATATGTTGCTGCCTTGGAACGTGATCTTGTGGGAACGAGTCGGAGTGTTGTCGCTGCATGTCGTGCATCAGGGCAGCGTAGACGTGATTTACAAAAGCTGATCGAGAATGGTAACGACTCGGGATATTGGAAGGGGAAAATGGTAAACCCTGTACACGATTATATGCCCGAAGTACAGCTCTTGCGGGATTGCGAGACACGGTGGTCATCGACATTCAACATGATAGACCGTGTACTCCTCTTACATCCCGTGCGTTACTTTTTTCAACGAAATATTTGCAAACTCACTGACTCGGACTTGGACATGCTGTCTTCAGGCGCTTATCTGCTTCCTTCAGCGTCCCGACCACTCGGATATTTGTTATCTATCCTTAACCGACTATGAAATGGGAGTTCTCTGTGACATTCACCAGGCCCTGGAAATCCCGCATCTTACACAGCAAAATTTTTCCTTCGAGCACACACCCACCCTACCTATGGCCATACCACTTTATGAGGTACTCAATCGTGAATGGAAGGACCTCAAGTCAACGATCCCTGAGCTTTCACATTATATATCTGTCGCAACAGATAAGGTGGATGAGTATGTAGGTGAAGCCCGGAAAACTCGCGTCTATGCATTGGCAATGAGTGCGTCCATTCCACCACTTGATAGAATCTATTTCAAGTTCATGCTTGTATTTTGACAGTCCTGAATCCAACAATGAAATTCACATGGATGAAGGAACACTGGCCTAGCGAGGATACAACGAATGCTCGCATTTGGATGATTGACGCGGTAAGTTTGGATATCGCGTTGAAAGATTGTGTACTGATTTGGCAGCTAAAGATGGGATCTTACCAGCGAGCAGCGCGACTCCACAGCCAAGCGATTGATGGGAGAGCGCGTACTGTTGCGGAGCCAGGCACCACCGTGGCAAAGGCAGCGCAGGCTCACGCGAAAGGTATTGGACGTTTGCAAGGACTCGCGAAGATTCGTCGTTCTGCATCCTATTCAGGTTCGAGCACCACTGCTCCCATCTCAACAGAAACCACAGGACATTCGACAGAGGAACAACCCTCACCTCAGCCAACTCCTCGCATCCTCTCACCGGAAGAGCGTGAGCAGCAGGAAGTGTCCGCTCAGGCCGACGACCGGAAGGCAGTGGAGTGCGAGCTGCTCAGGTACGAAGCGGATGATCCAACAAGTTACGGCTTGCCTGAACGCAGCACAAATGACCTTGTACGATTTTGGGAGGTGCGTAGTTTATTACTGGCTCAGCATCCAATTCCACTCATCTCGAGTCGGGGTTTGCAGCTGCATGAATACGTCTTCCCTTTGCTATTTCGGGTTGCTATGGATATCCTTCCCGCACAGGCGTCCTCGGTTCCTTGCGAACGCGTTTTTTCGTCAAGCAAGGAGACTTGCACTCTCCGGCGGAACAACCTCTCCCCGAAGCTGATGGAAGCACTCCAGGTTCTGAAGTTCAAGTACAAGCAGGAAGGTCTCTCCTTTACCTCGGATCTTGTTGCGAGTCCACTAGACTACAGTATTACTGAGATGACTGATTATGCTGCTCGTGAACTGATTGCTACAGGAAATTTCGAGGAACTAAATGATCTTATTACCAACCACAGTAGAGATGATCTGTAGTTATCCTCACTATCTAGTCACGATGTAATTGGCTGGGAAACGCCGCTGGCTCATTTTCTCCGACTTCGAACTCACTTCGAAGTGCACTTCGTCCCACTTCACAAAACCGAAGTCAAACGAAGTGCCGCTTCGAGTTCACTTCAATTCACTTCGCGGCAACACTACGAAGAACATCCATACAGCCCTACAAATGTCCAAGAATGAATCTACTCAGTTACAATGTATTAAAATACCATGTGCTCTGGCTCATGCTCCTCGGGTGGGACTACCTCACCCTTGGAATTAAGAGGCCAAAGGGAATTCCTAAAAAAGTTGGTTGGATCATAAGTCTGTTTCACCTCGCAGAGTTTACTCCAGTTCTCCCCAAAGCATGCCATGACTCGACTTGGAGGTTCGTGGCGGCCTAAGAACTGCTCGCAGAATTGGGTGACTTCTGTGTCGTCGAACATGAAAAGGCTTACGCTTGGGAAAGGACCTCCAACGGTGACCGGGGCGAGCGTTTCTCCAATCCACTAGTAAGCCATGAGAAATTTGAGGAAATCTCTGAGCGTTGGGGGGGAGGGGGGAATGCTTACTTCCTCTGCAGATTCAATGCAACGCGGATCGGTGAAGTTGATATCCCACTGGTGAAGTGCTGCCACCGTGAATGCCGCTTGACGCTGCGACTTTGGTAAACAATTATTCTCGAAATCGACCAAGGCGCCTCCGGCGAGTTCGAACAACCAAGCTATTGTCCAGACACAGTATCAATCAGCAGACGCGTGGACAGATTATCATCCACGTACTACAACCGACAGGTCTCTGAGAAAACTGCAGCACCGTCTTGTTAATGATTTCGTCAGGAAGCGAGTTGATCAGGGCTGAACGGATGAACCACTTGTTGCCCGCTGCGGTGATATTTCTTTAATTAATCCAAATCGAAAATTAATGCAAATAACCCACTATTGCCTCGCAGCACCTGTGCCACGCTATCTTGCTGATGCAAGAATGATTTCTCGTCGACCTCGTTCAACAGGCAACGTTCGCCATCCCAAGACGAGATGGCCTGGAGAAATTCTTGCCCCTTTATTTTCGGCCCAACGTAACACATCTGAATGACGACCAGGGAATCTTGGCCAGCTGGTCCAGCTGTGAGGAGGACGTTGGCATAGAGCTCCCGCGGTGCGCCCTTGACACAGTCGCGAAAATGTTTGATGAGGGAGGGTGCAGTTGCACGATGGAAACGACTATAAAGCGAATGAACTCCTGTGGGACGGATTATAGCGCTGATCTTACTAGATGAGACTCCCGGCAAAGACGACAGGCACTGGGAAAGCCTTGGCTTTGTAGCGAGTAACGACACCGAAGGCTGGGCCCGCACCACGGAGCGCCCACCAAAGATCTGTGAGGTGATGGATAGTGTGAGCTCACATAATTTACGAAGTGAGACACTGACCTGGATGGTCTTTTTCACTAGCAGTCACGATGCTCCCATCTGCGAGGACAACTTCAGCCTCGACGAGATTATCGATGCTCAGACCGTGCAACCTGCCGAGGAAACCGAAGCCTCCGAGAAGCATCACCGCAGAGCCCACTGGATGGGCAGCACTTGTGGGGAGTCAGATAACTCCTCATATTTCAGCTAATAGCTTACAACGGGACGTGGTACGGGACAGCGCTGAACCCCCCCGCCAAGGATTGTGCCTCCAATGGATTGGCCGCACAGAATTGGTCAACTTCCTTCTGCCTCATTCCAGCGCCGAAGGTAACAAATGCATGGGTGTGAATAGGGGTTGCATATGTGAGCATGTTTTGTTGTGAGGCGAGGAATGCAGGTGAAGCAAACATTGAGCGGGGTATAAACTGTACGAGTCGAGAGGTAGAAGGCACAGCCGAAGAGTTTGGAGTTGGTCCATCATCCAGGTATCCGAACGGATCTGCTGCAGACAACGGAGGAGAGACCTGTGGTTCGGAAGGTGGTGGTGGTGGGAGGGGTGGAGGTATTGTCGGCGTGTCAAGTACTGGAGACTGATCAGTAGAGGTTCCTGATGTACTTGTGACGCCCTCATTGGGTACCGAAGAGGCGGCGGGAGTCTGGAGGGAGGGGTCAGTGGGTGGGGGGAGATCCAATCTTCGCCGATTGAATGGACGTAAGATCTCTGTTATGTCGCTTGGATGAAGAAAGCTCTCGACGGACTGTGACGCGGCAGTATAGATGCGTAGCTTCGTGTCATCCTCTCTCCTTCGTTTTCCGATCGGAGTCACATCCAAAAGATGCGGTGCAGGTCTTGCCTTTCCCTTGCCTCCAGGTGGAGGCATGTCGCTGATACTGGTAAAGCTTCCGTCCTCTTTTGGTGCTTCTATTTCCGTCTGAGCAATCCTGCTGAGATCGATGATGATGTCGCCACCAACGGCCCAGCCAGCGGTTCCATAGCCACCTGCCTTGATAGATATGGCAAGCGAATGCTTCCGACCAAAAAGGATGATTCTGGAAGCAAGAGCACAGTCTCAGATGCGCCTGTACGTGTTTCGTTCCTGCGACTCACTGGCTAACGTCCTGGGCGTCGTGGGGGCAGACCAGCGCCAGGGAGGAAATTTTAACGTCTGCGTTGAACATTCTGGAGTAGTCTAGGAAACTACGGGAGTTCTAGGAACGAACATGCCGAGCAAGACGGGACCAGTGACTTACTCTGAATCTGTTGGGAGATAGATATCGCCTCGTATGAGGGCATTGAGCTCGCCATGGAGGGTAGCAGAGAGGATGATGGGGGATGATTGTGTGGGATCCCCTGGCATGATGGTATGGAAAGGAAGGCAGTGAGAGGGGATAGTGTGGTCTGGCAAGACGGACTCGGTCTTTTAACGACTGACTGATCAATATGAACTAGCTGTAATCTTGATTCTCACCTTCTGGCCGAAATGACCGACTTATGAGTCCATCGCCGGACCACAGAGATCAACTTATCGCCAAACTTTCCTGCTGCGATGTGTACGAGGAGATCGAGCGTGGATTGCTACAGTGGATCCGGATGTGGTAACCCAACCCTGACCCCAACTTGTCATTTGGCCCATTGGGAAGCCTCGAACTTGCCCGTAAGTTTTCGTGTCGATCGCATTCTGAATCAAGTTCTAGAACATAGTGAGATCTGGCCAGATCCTGTCTCATCCGACCCAAGTCGCCCTTGTTAGCTAACCCACTGCCTTCGTTGACCGGCGATACCAACTCTCTCCATGCACGGTTGGACACCCCAAAAACTTGGACACTAGATTATGTGGCCCCACAGCCCGACTGCGCTTTGGAAAGGGGAGCACCACATACTTATGGCTGTAGGAAGTGTCGTGCCAACCGTAAGACTCACCCCGTAGTCACCGAGTTTGCTTAGATCATCTGCTCCGCAAGATTGACGCTGGAGGTTGGTGAAACCCTGCTCACTCTCCACAACCGTGCGGTCTCAGCGTCCCACCTTGTCTTACCGAACTGCGGACTTGAACCTCCCACTATGAAAAGCGTGTTGCACGAAAGACGCACAACCCTAGGATCTGCGTATCTGGCTCAAATCTTCTGCGCCGCGTGGCCGCCTCGAGCGTATCACTTTGCATCACAGCTCCACCCGAAATCTTGCCCACAGTCTGTACAAGGTGCACCACTGCATTATCGGGAAAAAACTGTGCCTTGGCTGTACAAAGATACGTCAGCCGACAACGAATGGTCATGATCTACATCTCTGCATCCATGATTTCCGTCCTCCCATCCGAACTCGTCCCAAAGAGCGACGGACACGGCAAACGGGAACTACGCTTGCGGTCAATCGGCCACCATCTCAGACCGGAAATCCTGATATCTTCCACAAGGAAGGTCGGGTCTTGATAACGATGGTGCTGGGGTCCAAATTTCTAATCAGAACCTTTCAATTAGAGCGCAATACCTGACGCATACCGCAGACGCCACTTATCAATCTCATCCTATCGTTGGAAAAGAGGGTGTTGGAGTCTGCTTTAACAGAAATAACACGCAAATAACCCTCAAGGTTCGAGTAGACACCAGTAGTGACTCATCTGTTTCTTGTTTTGTCACGCTTCCCACAGGCAATCGGGATTGTTTAGAACACATCCTCGTCCCAGGACCGATCATGGCAGTTACGTCTAGCGTCGAAATTCTCCGCTTTGAACCGCGATTCGCCGCGTACGTGGTGAATGTCAAGATCCCAATCTCAGCGTACGCCGCGCGGGCTCCGATCCGGTCTATAAGGAGGTGGCGATCGTTTTACGACCAGCGAACGAGCTCGCAGGGCCGTTACAGCACATCCTTTGCATACCAACTTACCCTTATCTTTCCCTACGATCCCCGTAGCCGCGAATAGAGATGACTCGTGACTGGCCTTTTCTTGTGCCAAGGCAAGGATCGGCTTCATTCCGCGTCCAATCCCCCTTCGCTAGGGCGCGATCGTATGTGGATGGTTGTACAAGTCCAGGCACGGCTTGAAGCGAACGATAAGACCGTTTGTCAGCTTGACTGCTCAACGGCATAGGTTCAAATAAGCTCCAGGTTTTAGCTCACCGGACGGGAGTGTCAAACGAGAACACAACGTAAGAGAGGCACAAATGGCTTGGGAAGAACACGGTTTTCTGATGATCAGCAAGGCAGCGATTTCCTGCCAAAAATCTGGGAGAAATCGCATTGATGGGAGATGGCCTTACCTAGGCCAATCTGCCCTTATTTGCTAGACTGTAGCCATAGAGAGTGGGTACTAGTCAGTACCAGCCTGTCTGCTCTCTCGGGCTCTCTGTGCGCGGAGAGACGGGAAAACCTGAGGTATGCAAAGAATGACTGAGTTCAAGCGACATGGGTTATTTCTACCTTGTAGTTTGGGTTGTTCAATAGAGCTCAGTCCATTGGCAACAATGTGGTGGTGGTAGAGAGGTAACCCGTTGGGACCGTTCGGCGGCCTCACTTGATCACGGTCAAACGTGTCACCTGTACAATACTGCTGCAACTCCACACAGTCCAACAGTTCACAGCGACGTACGCAGCGACTACGACGTTCAAGTTTGAGCTAGTATGGACTTTTTTTCCCAAACCTACATCGCCCTTCGTGGGCCAACAGGCGCGCCGCAGTCACCGACGGACACGATCGCGAGGCTCAGCGACAGACTATCTCCATCGACTCTACTCGCCGACCGACGCGCCGCTGTACTATCTCTCAAAGGATTAACTCGAGACTGCAAAGCCGACGTTGGCGAGCGAGCTTTACCCGGACTCATCCAAGTGTTGCAGAACGATGCAGAAATAGATGCAGACATCGGGAAAGCTGTCCTGGAAACACTTCACCATCTGTGCGAGGTCGAAGAAACTTCGAAAGAAGTCGGGCTCAAGCATACTGACCGTTTCCTTGAAGCGGAGCAACCGACCCATACCTTGTTCACTCTGCTAGGAGACTCTCACTTCTATGTCCGCTATGCCACGCTTCAACTGCTATCCACCCTGCTTCAGAACAGACGTTCAGTCCTACAGGGATACTTTCTCAAGGCACCCAATGGTGCACCCAGCATCATATCAGTATTGGGGGATACGCGTGAGATCATAAGAAATGGTGAGTGGTCGAAGAGTTAGAGTACCACGCATCTCAAATGTGACGAACCTCGGTTCGTCCCATTATTCGTCTCTCTCCCCGTTGAGATCGTGTACGAATCCTTCTTTTACTGATGAAATCATTCCTAGAAAGCATCGTCATGATACAGCTGCTCATTTCACAAAGCCCTGATATCCAGAAAGTACTCGCGTTCGAGGGTGCCTTCGAGAAACTCTTCAACACCGTCACACAAGAGGGTGGGGTTGAGGGTGGTGTCATCGCTTATGATGCACTGCGGTGTGTGGATGGCTTATTGCGGTTCAACTCGTCCAATCAAGTATGTTTCCCGCTTAGCTTTTGTCTACAGTGCTGACCTTCACAGAGTTATTTCCGTGAAACGCCGCTACCAGCACTCCTATGTTCGCTGATACTCTTCCCATCAAACCTGCAATTGCAAGATAGTCCTCCCCAGGGATTTGCACTACAATTCTGGGATCAACAGAAGGCTGCAAATGTATCTCTCCTCATTGGAATTATGGGAATGCTCGTCGGTTCCAAGGGTAGCAGCGTCGGTACTCCAATCAGTCCCCGGTTCTTCCGCTTATTATGCTTCAGAATCAAGAAATGGCGCTTTATGTGCGCTGCTTTGTGGAGCTTGCGCTGGCCTCGAATGCACCAACACCCTTGAAGACCCAGGTAAGCATATACTCGGTCGCACTGCAAACCATTCGGTCTCATGATTTACAGGTGCTACGTTTACTCCCTACTAATCTTGCGTTCCCTCTTTCCGACGTCATCGTGACCCCGTATATGCCCGTTCCTGAAACGAATGGCGAGGAGTGGGACAGATTAGAGCCTGCTTCTGCGCTCGATGTACTTGTAGAGCTCGCTTTGCATGGCGAATACAACGGTATGTTCGGTGACAGACGGTTGAAGGATGGTCTCGAATTACGCGGTGCCGCTTTGAACATATTCGACGTAGGCTTCCCGCTTTCTTCACCGATGCCTCACCCCAACTTTATCCTAGAACTTTGTTCGCACGGAGGAGATTAAGCAAGCAATCATCCAGGGAATGTTGCCTCCGGAAGGTGCGTCCACACGGATTCTATGGGTCCATGAACTCATTTCATTGCTGCAGAGCCAACTCAAGCGTCAATGATATCCCCACTTCTCCACGCATTGTGTATCTCGCCTGCGTCCCCCCTCAACATCACCAACGTTACCACGACTCACCTGGCTACCCTTCTGTTCGCTCACCTCCTTGTATCCTCTCCTCGCTGCAAGACTCTCGCACGATCCATCAATCCGTCACCGATACTTCCTCCTTCTACACCTGCCCAAGGACAGTTCTTTGTCCCAGCGGACGGCACACCACCCCCACCAAGTGTACCCGAGCCGGATGATGAGGATGCTCCCCAGAGCCTCATACCACTGCTGACGGAAAACCTCTCGCTTTGTTTCTTGTCCAAGTCCCGTGCAGATCCTGCAAACGATAGGGAAGTAAGAGAATGGGAACGACTGATCGTGGGATATCTTTCGTTGTTGGCACAATGGCTTTGGGATGATCCAAAAGCCGTCAGGGAGTTTTTGGAGGCTGGTGGGCTGGGTGTGGTGAGTGTTTCTTCTTCTTCCTATGCTCGAGTTTAGATGATGCCAATGTCGTTGTCGATAGCTCGTAGAGCCCATCAACCAAACCACGGAAACGGAAATGGAAAGCCTTGTTCCAGGTCTCTGTACGTTCCTTCTCGGTGTATGTTACGAATTCAATCGCGAACCCGGTGAAATCACTCGGTCAGTGACGTTTTCATGACATCTTCTCCTGCGTGGTTCATCTCCATGAACAGGTCAACCATTCACCCAATCATCTCCCGCCTCGGCGTAGACTCACTGGTCGGCCAACTGACTCGCTTCCGTGAAGACGACCGTTTCAAATCTGTGACGCCAGAGTCGATGGTGACAACTTACCATTCCACGCTCGTGCCTCCTCCAAGCGCAGGCTTGAACCAAAACCAAAACCAAAACGCTTCAGAACAAGAAGGAGAGATTTGGTTCGACTGGGCGTTTGTCGATTTCTGGAAATCGAATCAATGTGAGTGGTAGTTTCGTGCAGCGTAAGATGAAGTCAGCTGATGACGTGCATGGTTGGGGGTTAGATACCGTCCAGCGAGGGTTAAGTTCAGATCCGAATGCGTTGTCCTCCTCGGCGGCGGCGGCGGCTTCTTCAGGTAAACGGTTTCGTTGATCTTGTCGTCGTTTATCCCCTGTTTGCCCTAACCCCTCATGTTCACACACAGGGCCGAGCGCAGAATCTGCAATGTTGATTAGTTCGTTGCGTGACGTGATTCGCACTCAGGCTACCGAAATTGAGACCGTTCAAGCGCAACTCAAGGATCTTTCCGTGAATTCTTCTGTACAGGTCAGTCACGGTTCGGTTTTTTTTTTTGCCTGTTCTTGGCGATCTCTTACACACACGCTGATCCTCTCACACCTTCAACAGATCAAAGACCTCAACGCCCGCATCGCCGATCTTGAAGGTATCCTCGAGGATTCCGAAGCCAATAAAAAGGACGTGGAGAAGGAACAGGAAGATTTGCTGGTTTTGCTCGACGAGATGAGCACAAAACGGAGGCGCGATAAGGAGAGAATGCGGGAGGCTGGGTTGGATGTGTCAGAGGATGGGAAACGGTCTGACTCGTCGGATGAGGG
>JBBPLD010000057.1:0-60479 GCA_038089555.1 Chalciporus chontae | reverse complement strand
AGAGGAGGATGATGAGGAAGAGGAAGAGGAGTGAATCGTATTCGATCAGGAACGTCGGACTGTTTGCTGGTGCATTATACTCTATGTAGACGGATTTCTGGATTCTGGAGGGTTCGAGATAATAAGACGATAAGATTACGATCAACGCAGAACCTAGCTGCGTACGGAACGTACATGTGCTAATGTTTCAGTATAATGTTCCACGAGGGTCGAAGGATACACACAAACGCGAAAGATGTACAACAAACAACTGGGAGGGTGAGATACATCCAGCCGTCGATGATTAAATAATAATATAGCTGTTGAGGTTTCTCCATACATACATTCCGTGTTGTTTCCGTAGTCAGTCTTCCAAGGAGGCAGTAGTACAAGTCAAAATGAAAGCCGAATTCCTGGTGTTCGAGGTGGGAACATCGTGGCTCCCTTCACTCCTCGGTGTTCGTCGTTCGAAGGTGTCACCATCGCCGGCGATATCGCGTCCGTTTCATACCGCCTGCCCGATCGGTACCTCCGTCCATGCCTCCCACCACGCGATCCGCCTCCGCTCGTCCCCAAACCCTTTGGCAAACTTGATAATCCTCCACACGTCTCCCCAATCACTCCCAAGTCCAAGACTGATCCTAACGACGCCCAACTCTCTCCCAACGATCGTCTCAAAATCCTTGAGTGTCACTCCATCGCACAATTGACCCATGAAATCTTGAATACCTAGGAGGGCAGCAGCACCACCTGGGTTACACATGCACCCCGTGCGGAGGGAGATGTTTTCGAGCGTGGCAACGTGCTCGATGAAGGAGTTTGGGAGCATTTCTCCGGCAGGCTGTGTGGTTCGCGGATTGCGTGGGTAATGTGAGAGAACTACTTCATGACGGGTTTAGAAAACAAACTAACGGAAAGGAAAATCAGTGATACGGTTGATCCAGTGTCGGATTGTTCGCCTATTGACTTGAGTCGTCGAGAAGGAAGCTTGGACAGGATCTTGACAACGGGCGCGCCGGTCGTCTCATGGCGCAACTGAGCCAACGATGACGTCAGGGAGTGCATCAAACATGATAACCGGAGGGGAAGGAATGGAAGGTAAGCAGAAAGGAATCGAAGACCGTCTGTGATCGCCGATAGAGTTAGGTAATTGATCGTTCCATCCTAGATTTCACAATCAATCCGATCAGGGCGTCGATACAATTGAAGATAGGAAAAGTCAATACCTCAAATCGTTCATGCAATTTCGATGCCCTGGTCACCAGTGTACCGGGAACTTGGACGACATCCACGGTTCCCCCGGCAAACCATGGTCTTTCCAATACGTTCAAAAAGCTTTCCTTGACGATTAGTGCACCTACACCAGTAGGGTACCCGAACATTTTATAGAAACTGACGGCCATCGCGTCGACGGGCGTTTCGGTTAGTGAGATTACAGAAGAGGGCGCCAGTGCCGCGGCGTCCAGCAGTGTATTGTACCCGAGGGCGGAAGCATATTGGAGGGTCGAGAGTGGGTTTTTAGAATTGGTGATGTTAGATTGGCCAGTGAGCGCGAAAAGCGATGGCGTTGACAGAGATTGTGGACGACTAGTTCGAAGGATATCCTATATTGAAGTGTGAGTTGAATATAAGGCGCATATAGGCAGCGATGGTGGCGCTCGGATATCAGAAAGCTTATCTTACCTTGGCAACGGACAGCACGAACCCCCCGGTCGGAGTGGAAGGGATATAGTGGACTTGGGCGCCGCGTCGAGCAGCGAATTCGCGAATCCCATGAACGCTGTTATGAGAATCGGAACCGAGCACAAATGTACTTCCTCCCTTGAAAGGGAAGGCTTCTCCGACTAGCTTTAGGGCTCCAGTTGCATTTGGAGTAAAGATCACGGTATATCCGGCGGGTGCTCTAAAGAACGAGAGGACCATTTCCCTGGCTTGGTCTGCACATTGAGAAGACAGTCTCGAGCTGCACAAGATTGGGTCGGATACGGCGATCTCGATGAAAAGATGGCACCCCTTACCTGTTACTGACCGAGTGGGTGTTTCCCATTACACTTTCGGTCAGAAAATCACCATGAACACGGACGAGGCTCTCAGGATGTTGAGCACCGCCCATATAGTCAACGTAAATTTCACCCGCACGATCTAGTCGCGCAAAGTCTGTTCTCCGGAGTGTGTCTATGATCCAAGTATTTTGATACTCGGGGTATGCTTTCAAGAAAGTTGAATAAGCTTGGATGGCATCTTCCCCTAAGGATCTCAGTTGGGGAACGGGCGTATATGCGGAAGGTCGGATGAGAGGTGGTGGCCGAGGAGGGGGAACGCCGGGAAGCGCAGGGAATGCATAGAAATAAGGATCGCGATGGTCACGATGGTGATATTTCTCGTTCGTGAGGGTTTCATGGGAGGATGTGGATTTCGCCAGAGATGGTTGAGATTTGTGGTGTTTAAGGGAGATGTGAGAGACAGGTTTCGCGGAACTGATGAGGTTGATCTGATGTTGATCGTCGTGTGCTCGTAGCGATGATTGCTTGTTGCCCATGGCGGGGAAGGTGAGGGGGGATCGCTACCACTTGGAATGGTATACCATGCTACGAGGGACTGCCTTTATATATGTCGAAAACGCAGCATATATGTTGCCGGCAGTGCAAGTGCTCCCCGGCCCCGCCCATGCCTGTGTCAGGACATCACCTGTCCATGCACGATCATTCCGTGCTCCATTGACGCTCGAGTGATCCATCGGCGAGGACCTGAATCACTGACCTTTACTCACAGCCAATGTAACCAACCCTCTGCTTTTGGTCTACTTGGCCCAAACCTTCAGCATTCCAAACGTACTGCCGACTTCTCCGCTTTTCCCATGCATACCTACTAGACTTTGCCCAATCCAATCTAATCCAACTTGGGCTCGGCGAGCGTGTGTTCCATCATGTGTAATCCGTCCTTTTGGAGGGTTTTTGCCATCGCAGTACTTAGCTGCCAACGGCGACGAACGGCGCTTTGAGTAACGGAGATCCATCCACGTAAAGACAACAAGAATTTGGTTCCGTGAACGTTGCATCATCAACATTGCATCACCTCTTCAAACACCAAACTGGCAGCGTCCATCAGTGAAATTCCCATTCTGCCCCTAGCCAAGATCATTGTGAGCGAGTGGTTGATGCCGAGCTATGTACGAGAGCTCAGTCGATTACGAAACACCACCCCCGTTGCCTGATGGGATGAGAGTTATCGATAAAACATTGCGTGGAAACTTCAAAGCCTCGATCGATCAGACCTCACTGGTTCCACATCTCTCGTGGTCCTGCACATGCGTTGCATGGAGCGGCTCATAACTGTTCCCAACTAATTTTTACTAGGCACAACTGCTGTGATGGTGGCGACAGTTACACGGTTCAGCACGGCTTCGTGCACCAAGAGTGAACTTCTACCCAAAATTAGTTCTCCAGCGTCTCAAATAGCCCAGAGCTCACTTCTCGAGAACGGAAACGTAAGGCTGACAGTAAGTTATTTTGATCGCGCAGGTGTTTTCGCGCGATCATCTCGTGTCGAGAAAATACACTAGCATCATGCCACACGAAGTTCAGGTGGACACTCTGACATCTGGTTTTTGATGCCGTGGAACGGGATCAAGGCGGGCATCTCCGGAAACCGCGTCCTAAAAGAGGTGGTCAATGTGTATATCTAGGGTTCGTCAGCGAGACTTCGAATAGACGGTACCGTACGTGTCGTTTCATCACATTGTGTAGGCCCAGATAACAGTACCGGTCTAGGCGGGAAGCTGTGAGAACGCAAGGGACGGATGCAATCGAGGGATATTTATGAAGGTACATAGCCTGCCATTGGATGAGTTGAGATGTATTTCCAGTATATTCATTCAGTTGGATAGGCGTCCACTGCTGCTGTGTCCGGTTCTCCAATATTAGCACAGAAGAGGGAAAGTACCAGAGACTAGAAGAGCGAGTCTCCGCGCAGCGCTCCATTCACTGGAGCCTTAGAGGACGAATAGCTGTCAGCATCGCGGCGTCAGGTCCGAGCTCCATGCCCTTGATTGCCGTTATCCAGGCTATAACGAGTAGCACCTGGGGGATTAGTCTTCGCATTTGGTCAGAGAGTGGCACTGATACGTGTAGGCTCGATTCCCGCCATAAATTACGGAGTGATAACTGACCTCTTAGGTATTCAAGTGGTGATTTCATAGGGTGGACCTATCAGAGCGCAGCCAAGTCACCGCCTGTCAAATTGTGAGAAGCAGAGTATGATGGTGAAAGGGACGTGCATGATTGGCAGAGAGATGCAAGAACCCAGAAATGAAGCTGGGAGTTCAATTAGAGGCAGTAACACAGCCACTCCTGCTCAGGACTCGATCTTCCGTGGTCCTCGACCAATTCTTCTTCCAATCGCCCACCATAACGCGAATAAAAGATACGTGCAATCGCACGTGCAGATTGTTCTGTGTATGTTTTTGTATCCATACAAACGAGGCGCATCTCCAGCGCGAACCTGACTCGAACTTTGTTTTCAGTTTCTTTCCGAACGACAGTTCGTCCTGGCAAACCTCCACAAATTCAAGCTCGAGTCACGCGAGCGACTGCCACTGACAACCCTCTCCGCACGCGACCAGTTCAGACACGTCTTGTCCAAGTTCCTCACAGCATCCATGTCTGGTACGCTCGGCCAGCGCCAGCCTTCAGAGGTCGCGATTCCCCCAACACCGGGTGGTCTCGGTCTCAAGAAGATGTCCCCGTATTGGTATCCATATACGACGATGGCAAAGGAAAGGTGGCTTGGAAGGGAGATTCTTGAAATCGTATCGACTGAGTTTAGGGATCGAAGCATGGAGTATTATGTGGGTGCGCTCTTCTTGTCCTCGGTTCTTTGTTTTCGCGTCATATTTGCGATAACTGATGTGTCGTATGATCACTAGAGATATGCACTAGAATCAGGCGTGACTACGATCAACGCAAAGGTTGCAAAGCCTGATACAGTGGTCAGGAATGGAGACAGGATCGAGTGGGTCTTTCGCCTGTGGGGTATATGCGCCACTAATGATAGGTTATCGAAGGAACGTAGTTCACAGACATGAACCTCCAGTGACCGCAACGCCCCTCAGGATCGTTTTACACGACAAGGAACGTGATTTTCTGGTCATCGACAAACCAGGTAGCATCGTACGTCTGTCGATCTAACCATCTCTGCTCATCTGTCAACGCCTTGTTCATTATTCTAGCCTGTGCATGCCTCGGGTCGGTATTACCGGCACAGTATGGTTGAAATGCTACGACACGAGTTCGGCTTCGACAAAGTGTATAGTGGGTTCTAACTTCTTGCTGACATCGTCACCATTGCCTCATCCCCAACAGCGATAAATAGATTGGATAGATTAACCTCGGGTCTCATGATAATACCACTCAACGCAAACCTCGCACGATCCCTAACAAATGAATTCATGAACGGATCAGTAAGAAAGGAGTATATCGCAAGATGTAAAGGGGAATTTTCGGTGTGAGCATCTTCCTAGCCTCGATAGTTGAATCATCTTCGTCAACTGACCGTATTCAGGGAGGAAGTAGTATGTGAAAAACCACTGCTAACGGTAGACAGACAGATGGGGCTCAACATAGTACATCCTGAAGGAAAGGTAAACAGCGCTTCTTGCGTGCCGTCAGGTTTTCCTCTATAACGACGACATTGCTCACACATTGTGCTTACCAGCCAGCCAAAACAGTATTCAACAGGCTCCATTATGACGCTAATACTGATACGAGCGTCCTCCGCTGTACGTTGAGGGATCTTGCCCGATCCGCTAACAAACTGAACGTTCTATTGTACAGGTCGTCCATACACGGGTCGATGTGAGTCCATCCTGTGCATTCGCGCCATCCCCCCTATTGTTCTGGTCGTTTATGTCCTTCCCCATACACTTCTTATTTGGCACGTTTCTGAAACCCTGAATTTTGGCTCATTAATCTGCCTCCGAAATGAAGCGCATCAAATAAGGGTTCACCTACAATATCTCGGGCATCCTATTGCTAATGATCCTGTGTACTCGGAAGAACGAATATGGGTATGTCCTTCTTCTCTTGCTTCGAGCTGCCAAAAGCGGTGGTCTGGGAACACACTTCCCCACTTTCTCTTCCGATCTCTCCGTGACTTTGACACACACCTGTTGATATATCCGCTGCGCAGGGTGCAAATTTAGGCAAGAACGGAATTGACGTTATTCCTAGCACCGAACGGTTTGCACCTGCCCCTCCGGAGTACCTCAAGAGCCACAATAGCCCCGAGTCCCTCAGCGGCTCCACTTCCTCCAACGGTACTTCAGATACTGTGGTAGACGCCGAGACCATCCCTCGCCCTCTCTTGGACGCGAACGAGCACAGTGAGCCAAGCGAGAGCGACGACCGCAGACCGAAGAAACTCCTACCCAGAGAAACAGGTCACGACATCGGCATGGGTTCTCCCGTCCCCCTCTCGGCCGAAGCCGTTGAGATCATCACGCGCCTACGAAACATGAAGGTATGTCCTGTCCGATGTTCACGATTTTCCCCCTTCATTTTCGATGGGTTGTTTTGGATGGATTGGCTTCTAGCCCTTTCTTTGTTCTTACTACGTCCGAAATAATCTCGGGAGGCACTGATTTGGGGATGTTGTTATGAAGTGTTGATGTGGATTGTGTGGATTGGTTTTTGTGATCACGCGAGGCGATTGCGCTTTACGTATCTTTTCTTCTATTGGCTCACGCTCACACAGGACGAGGATGAGGATTGGAGCCGATGGCGCGATGTCGTATTTCGTGCCAAGGGTGTGCTAACCCCGAAGAGCTTCCGGAAACCTCCACCACTACCCCCGCAGAATCGAAGGAAAAGGGGTGGGAAGAGCGTTCTGAGCGCCGAGACTGCTGCTGAAGTAGCGGTTGATGAAGCCGGAAATACCCCATCGCATTCATCAGAAGACCAAACGGAACAGACTTCAACGTTAACTCCAGTCCAACCAGAAACAACTTTTCAAGAGTCGGCATCGTCCGAGACTCTGGCTGAAGTTCCGGAACCTGGTCAACTTACCGTCGACGAAGCTATGTCGCTCGTTCCGTCCATGGTTGCGCCTGAGATTTCGGTGGATCCAGTCACGGGGACGCTCTATTGCCCTGAATGCTATCTTCCATTGCATCCTGACCCCAAGCCGGAGAAGCTGTACATCTTCTTGCACGCGCTCAAATATGGAATGAGTTTGGGGAGCTTTGAGACGGAGATGCCTGAGTGGGCCAAGGAGGGATGGGAATGGGAACGGTGAGCCTCAAGCACGGCGGGAGTACGAACAGATTCTAGGACGAGGCGTGCAAAGTGTGGGGCCATTACTGCATCTCGGGTATTATACAACCAGATTACTTTACACAACCCAAGTAGAATGCATAAATAACACGAGACAGTATCGACTCACTAATAGGATATCGTCAGCGATCAAGACCAACGACAGGTCAAGATTAGAGTACTCACTTTGATGAACTTCGCCATGAATTTTCTGGGTAGTTTACAATCAGACAGTGAAACATTCCAAGACGGAGAACGACATACTTGTGAAACTCGGTCCGTAATAGATCGTTGACGAAGTGGCCAGACTTTTCCTTTTGGTTCATCGCCTGGTTCTTGAAGATGAGGTCTAAAAACCGTGCGGTGACATTTAGCACTCGGCAATCCATACTTTACCAAGATAGAAGCAAGGGTATGTCACTCACCGTCATCCCATCTTCGCTTCACCGCAAATGTGCCGGGAACAGTCGTATTCACACCGGGAGATTGGCCGAGGGCGGCAGCGAGGTTGAGTAGGGGATTCGATGTTGCTACTTCGACTTCACGAGCGGCTGCTTCTGATGCGGATTGTTCGCGTTCTTGACGTGATTTTTCTTCTGCGCGTTCACGTTTGATCTTTTCGAGTTCGCGGAGTAGCTCGTCGGTATCGTCCTCTTCTTCAGACTCTTCCTCGCTGGTGTCGTGTGAGACCAGTAACACGCAAACGAAGGTGAAACACGCACCTCTCCTCATTGGCATCTGCGTTCTTCCCTTTATCTCCATCCACGCTCTTCTTCTCCACCTCGTCATCGTCGTCCTTGTCGAGTGCAAGAACGTCCTGAAGCACCTTTCTCCTCTTGTTACTCTCCTCGTCCTCAGCCGGTGCCCCATTCCCGTCACCACTCCCGTTCGCGCTCCCACTGCTTGTGATAGCCAACGGTGGTTTCCCTTCCGCCTTCCGCTTCTTATTCCGTGCCTCCTCTTCCGCCGCGAATAGTTCTTCTCTGAGATCCCTCCGCGCGACATCGCTCACTGACGTTTGACCTGGTTGTCTGCACACATGGAATACATTTCACGAACGCGTTTCCCAAGAGTGTCGTGTGCACGTTGGTGAGCAAACACAAGGAGTGCGAGAGAGAGCTCACCGAAACTTGAGCTTCGTATGTGCGGCCATGTCGCGCACGGAGAATTGTCTCGAGCCGCCTTTGACATCTTTAGCTTGGGCGGGGTCCCATGTCGGTCTGTGAGCGGTCGACATTGTTGGTTTTTCAAGTAAAGGGAGTGTATGAGTTTGAAGTGCTGTTGTCGTGCCGAAGCGGCTGTTTGGTGGTAATCGATTGAGGCGGCGATTGAAATCGACGACCAGCTTAAAAGTCTTTGAGAGTACCTCGCCATCACCGGTGTACAGGTATAATGCAAGGCTGTGTTATATGGCCAACTTGCGACGATGACTCTTCGTTTCCATTCGGTCTGGTTTCACAATCTTAGCAAATCGACTTGAAGGGGTAGGTACGTACCCTCCCGCCACTGATCTCCATCTCCTTGCTTTCGAAAAAACAAAAGTATGCATCGCGTTAATCGTGACCGCAAAGCGCGGAGCGCAGGCCTTCATTGCCTTCACGACGTCTCGCATATAAAGCTCATGGACATATTCAAATCCTTGCGACATCGACGGCTGCGTAAGAACGTATCTCGCCGAACCTCTCTGACTCGCTCACGAACTCACACTCCCCCTATTACTGACTACAACTTCTCACTTGTTCAACACCCACCACCTATCCTATCTCAGATTCCCAGCCCATCGTCGTCTCTTTATGTTCTGCACTCCCGCTCAGATGCTAGCATCATAAGCGCATCAGAAGAAGACTACTCATCCGGAACGAGTACGTCGATCTTCGTTCTCGATCAGACCTCTCCCGATTCGCAAGGGGGAAGCTATCATCCTCCATATTCCGTTTCCGCTCTACCTAGCTCTCCGTCTACGTTCCAGCTGCGCTCGGAAGCGACGAAAGATTACCTGATAGAACGGCTAGAACACCACTTGCGTCGACTGAGTCTTGCCGACGCAAGTCCAGCCAAGCCCGCGTCGTCGGTCGGTCGCGTCACTCCTCCTGGGGAAGCTGCTCACGTCACCCCAATGGATGTTTGCCTTGAAAGTCAAAATCCCGGTCGGCGGGTGCAGCGAATGGTGGATCCAGCAACGTCTCCTGCTCGCGTATTCTCCGAGGGGCGTGCCCTCCAGGGACTGAACCCAATATCTTCCCCGTACGAAGACACTGTCGTTCCGATGATCGTGATCACATCCGTTGATGCCAAGCACACCAGACCGCTACCACCCTCTGCCCCACACCCATCCAAAACGCCATTTGGTCAATCTAATCTCACCAATCTTCCCACTGACAACGAACCTCCAAGATTCAAGGGACAAATGTCACTTGATGATCCATTCATGACGCCACCCAACGACTCCGCTTACTCCGTGGACTATAATCCATCCTTCCGTCTCCCAACGTTCCCTCCGATTTATCCAAACACTGGTCAGTGTTCCCCAGAGACGCCAACTCCGATGAACTGTGGTCATTTTGGTGATTGCAGTGGTGATTTGTGGGAGATCTTACATCCGCCCCTTGTTAGTAGATTGTTTACGCTACCTCCGTTTGAGTTGCCGCCTTTAAAGGCCGGTATCTTTGACGACATGCTTGCTTCACAACTGTAGAGGGGGTTCCGCTTCATTTCTTGATCAAGCACTTGTCATTTTCGGATAAAAGATGATGTGCGAGCTCTCGCGGTATCCGACCCATCACCTGCTTGCGAATCGTGCTCTGTAGTACGGGCACATTTAAGGGATTGGAGCACGTCGATTGACGACGCTAAGGAGGTAAAACTTTGATCAACTTTTGCACATGCTCGTATGCACTCAGACTCGGACATGCGATAGTCTCTACAAATTGAGCTGTCGCCCATTGCACATATTGCCCGGGCGCTCGCGTTCCGGTCAAGGTCAACATGAAAAGGCGCTGTGGATCTTCGACCTCGCATTTCGAGACTGGAATCCAAACAATAACCGATTTCTCTTGTGCGTCGTTAATCCTTGGCCTTCAATGCCGAGCTTCCGAGTCGACGGAGAAGATTTCGGCTTTCAGTAGCGTCTCTGCGAAGCCTTATGCACGAACGGCAAAACGATAGAAGCAGTGGATATATTCTCAAAGATGACCTGCACACTCGACGAACAGAAAGAACCGAACAAAGCTAACGGAGATTGGGGTGGCAAGACGTC
Source organism: Chalciporus chontae (assembly GCA_038089555.1). Lineage (NCBI taxonomy): Eukaryota > Fungi > Basidiomycota > Agaricomycetes > Boletales > Boletaceae > Chalciporus > Chalciporus chontae. The sequence continues at coordinate 49,937 of JBBPLD010000057.1, read as the reverse complement.
ACGAAACGACTCGGATGTATTGCCGACTGCGAGAACATGGGAGACGAAGCGTCTGAGGCGACCGAGGCAACCTTGTCACTCAATCCGCCGAACCCTGCAAAGCTTCTTATCAAGCGGAGCAGAGTTCGAACAGCGTCTGGATTATGGGAGGGATCCCTACAAGATGCAAATGAGGTGTGGCCTGTAATACGTCTTATCGACGAAACAACAGGCTGACTCTGCGATGCGTCCAAGCGAGCCAGTATTTTCAGCATGATAACGGATATTGAGCTCGGGCGAATCACGCGAACTATTGCGGACTACTTCAGCTACCTCATGCTCTCCCATGTCTGGGAGGGCAAAGAGCCATCTTTTCAGGAAGTCAACTTTGTCGAGTCCGTGCTGCGGCTCGATAGCACAATACCCCTCAACGACAAGTTAAGAAAGTTCTGCAAGAAGGTCCAGGAAGAGGGTTACCGCTGGGCCTGGAGTAATACCTGCTGTATCGACAAACTGACCAGCTCGATCCTGAACCAATCCATCACATCCATGTACAGGTTCGACGGGGACGTCACGCCGGCAAGCTGGCAGTACGAGCGTTGCCGCGGACTCGGAATCCTAAGTTATACCAGGTCCGAGTCGGTGACCTGCCCCGCAGCTTATGGATGACGCGAGCCTGGACTATCCATGAACTGCTTGCGCCGAAGGCCATTCGCTTTTACGATTCTGAATGGAATTCGTACCTCAGTGACACACGTTCAAACCACAAGGAATATCAGACCCCATCAAAATCCCTTCCAAGACCATCGTTTCGTTTCGTCCGGACAATTTCGGGTTACGCGATAAGCTTCGGTGAGCTTCTACTCGCAATGCCACAATCGAGGAAGACATTGCGTACTCCCTCATTTGCATCCTCAAAAGTGACATCAGGCCACACTATGGAGAGCGGGAGGCTGCTTCACTCGTTCGGGGGACGTGACCGTGCTTCCATGGTACGGAAAGTCATCCTCATTCAACAGCTGCTTCCCTGCATCCCTCGCCGTCTACACTCAATCACCATTTACTCCACTATCCATCGAACATTCCACGACACGAGATGGAAAGGTGGGTTGCAAACCTACGGACCTCACTACCGGAAGAACAGGCTCTGGAGATTTACAATCAAATCGCCCGTTTACCACCAGTACGCTTAGCTAGTCGCCGTCTCCATATTCCGTGCCTCATTTTCCGTGTCAAACGCATTCGCCACGGAGAGAACGTTTATCGTGCCAAGGTTTCTGGCCTTGGCAAAGTCGACCTCGTGACAACGGACTCGATCCCACTCAACGAGCCTCGGCAGCTCGTATTCGTACACCCCTGGATACGTGACATTCGAGGACCTGATAGCGAGGTGCACTGGGAAGACGAGTCGGAGTCAGATATTGACTCTATCATGGAACTGGGCAGCGTTGTAGACATGGAGGTTGACTCGGGATCAGGGCTCGAGTCCTTCCCATCGAATTTGGTTCTTCCAGCTCGACCAAACGCGTACACCCGAGCGTTCCAGCTGATTGCCCGTCTCGGATGACCCCTCAGCGCACTTTTAATCTTACGACAACCGGATGGTAAATTCAGGAGAGTCGCTGCTGAGCGAGAGATCGTCGTTTCGGATTTGGATGTGATGAGGGGGAGTCGTACAGGGTCGGTTATGTTTCTGGATGTCGTGCCTCTGTGTCGTGCCGGTAAAGTTCTTTTGGTTTGCGGTTGAGTTGGCATGGATTCATGCCACGGGAGTCGGGACACTCATCGATGATGCTATCCTAGGCATCGAAGGCTCCAACATTAACAGAGACAGTTATTGTACGTTCATCCATAGTTCTATTATAAATCGATAGCGTGGAGGTGAGCGTTCGTTTGAGCGCCGAGGAACTCATTTCGGCTTTTCGATCATCCGAGATCCACCGGCAATCATCAGCTTGATCTCTTCAAGTTCACGCTTGTTGAAGGATGCTGGATGGATCCAAGACGGACCCGTCCGTCTGTTTCTCGCTCGTGCCCCAACTTGAAGCTATTCCGGCGTGCAGGCTGTTGGCGGTACTTGGCAATTTGCAACTAACAAGTCGTTCAGCCCGGGCCGCCGGTGCCAGTCGGTAGCTGGCACAGATCCAGACGTTGTTCCAAGGATGCCACGACACCCAAGTTGGAGACCCATGGTGAGCTTTCCACAATACAAACACGGACTCGAACTTCTTAGTCTAGAATTCCGAGAACCTCCCCTTTACACATCACCGTTGGCGAGCAACTACACGAGTCCACGATGTATTCTCAATCCACCATCGGATACTCGTTCGAGTCCTTCATTTGCTCAATTTCCAAACGGTGATGCGTCGAAAAAGGTAAGGAGGACCACCGTATCGAGCCTGTTGTTGCTCGAAATCAATTGGTGATTACATACATCAGGCTCAAAGGCGCAAGTATCCCCAAAGTCCAGACATCGTCACGATCTCAGGCCGATACCGGACACCTATCACATAAGTATGCGTGTGTCATGTTGGGCGCGGGAACAAGGAACTTGCATCTTTTCCTGTCTGCGAGTGCGACTCCGTTCTGGACACATTATCGTGTAATTCTGTGGCGTTCTGTGACCAAACGCGTTATGCCCTCTTTTCCCAAGACTCATTGTATTCATCCGCCCCTTTTCATCACCCACGTCAGGTCAGTCGACCACATTCCAGGCCACCAGGTATCGAAGCCTCGCCAATCGGACGCCCAGGCGACTCCACATGCGTCAATCGATCCGTAGTCATCGTCGAACTTGGGGTCTCCTGACCCCTCCGTTGACAGTCATAACATAGTTCTTACGACCCTGTTTTCAGCTGTCATGCAAGTACACCTTACACATATCCGTTCCAATGATACCAGAACCATCGGACGATGTGCCTCATGGCGCAGTTCTCCGTCCTCGTTTAAGGGATCCAGGGACCGCTGCATCGTCATACCGTAGTCGCGAGGGAACTCAAGAACATATAAACACCACCCCTTCCTTCACTCTTAGCACCCCACCATGCTCTCTCTCTTTGTAGCAGCCGGGCTCACTGCCCTCGCCCTCACGTACGCTCTAATCAACCGTTTCGCTCGCCCATCTCTGTCCAACATTCGCGGCCCAAAGTCTCCCTCGTTCATCGTTGGTAGGTTACCCTCATTTGTCTGCTTGCTGCTTTGCTGAAGTCTTGCCCAGGCAACTTGCTTGAGCTATTTCAACGCCCAGTCGGTGAAGCCGATTTCAAGTGGCAAAGTCTCTATGGTAATGTTGTTCGTTTCAAAACGGTCTTTGGTGTAAGTATACTCAATGTCGTCTTCGCCTTGATTCTGACTATGTTTATTTCAACCTTAGGGTGACCAGCTTCTTGTTTCCGACCCAAAGGCTCTGCAGTGGATATTCAACACTTCCGCATACCGTTATCCGAAGCAACCCAATCTCCGCGTTATCTCACAAATGTTAAACGGGAGGGGAGTCATTTGGGCTGATGGTATCTCACCGTGTTCACGTCCCTTTGATTCTATTAACATTACGATAGGCGAAGACCACAAGCGACAGAGGAAGGTCTTACTTCCCGGGTTCGGAAGACCAGAGAGTAAAGCATTTGTGGCTGTCTTCAAGGGATGCGCCGAATCCGTAAGTTAATACATCGCAACGCTCGTCTACAATCACTCAGTTTTGTGCTCCAATAGATGAGCTTGAAGTGGCTTGAAATCATCGGGAACAGCAACGACCAGAAAGTTGTCCTCGACATCCCAACCTGGCTCTCACGGGCCACCCTGGATGCGATCGGCCAGGGTTTGCATGAGTTCCCCACAAGATAAGAATATACTGCTCATCTTCTGACCAGCTGCGTTCGACGTCCAATTCGGTACCGTTCAAAACGATCAGCACCCCTTGGCGAGACAATATAACAGTATGCTGTCAGCCACCTTCTGATCACCATTGAACTCCAATGTGACTCCGCGTTCACAGAAGCGATGTTTTCGGTCGACCTTCGTCGCAGCAAATATTCGTCCTGGCGGCCTCCAAATATCTTCCTGTGTGGATGCTTGAATGGATGACCACTCATGGTTCGAATCCTCGCCTTGAGCGTGCGCGCGAGGTGAAAAGGATGGCCACCCATGTAGCAAGGGAGATGGTACAGGAGAAAGCTGAGGCTTTGTTACAGGGCAAAGGGACTCGGGATGTCTTCAGCTTGCTTGGTGGGCATCAAAGCTGCCACTCAGCGACATTGCTCACACACCCTCAGTCAAGGCAAACATGGACAGCGATGCGAAAAACAAATTGACAGAGGAAGAACTCCTCTCTCAGATGCGGTAAGTTAGTCAAACTGGAATCTGTACTGTCACCCAATCTCCACAGGACGATTTTGTTGGCTGGTCATGAAACGACTTCAAACTCTCTGAGCTGGATCCTGTTGGAGCTTGCGCGACGTCCCGATATTCAGTCTAAATTACGCAATGAAATCAGGAAGACTGAGGCGGCTATCCACGCACGCGGCGATTCACAGTTTACACTGGCTGATTTCGATGCTATGCCTTACACGGCTGCCGTTATCAAGGTACTGTATTTCATGCTACCTGACATACGACATCTGAACTTAATCTGCACATCCTTATAGGAGGGACTGAGATACCATCCCGTGGTGCCTCACGTCCACCGGATGACTGGTAGGGATGACATTCTTCCACTTTCTCATCCAATCACCACGGAATCTGGAGAGTTGATCAACGAGGTGGTCGTTCCCAAGGGAACCCGGATTGTGGCATCTGTCGCTGCGTACAATCGGTAAGTTTTTACTCCTCGTGTACATTGCAATTGGTCGATAACTATTGCACAGCAATACGGAGCTCTGGGGTGAAGATGCTCATGAGTTCAACCCAGATCGTTGGCTCAAAGGTGTAGCCAACGAGAAGAAGCCTGTCTCTATCGGTGTTTATTCGAACTTGTAGGGCTTTCTTGTGCGCTCGCTATCTCCGGACTCTGACCGACTCTTTTTTTATACAATAGGATGACATTCATTGGCGGCATCCGTGCTTGTTTGGGATGGCGTTTCGCGTATGTAACGTCTTTCTCTTTTAACGCAAGTCGCTGATTAGACATGACAAACACCTTCGACAGTGTGATTGAGATTCAAGCCTTCCTCGTGGAAACGGTCGGCAAATTCGAGTTCACGGTGACTGATAAGGCCGAACGCGTTCGCCGCGAGCCATCGTTGATCATGGCTCCAATGGTGGAGGGTGAACTCGATCGTGGTGCACAGCTTCCGTTGGCTGTGTCCATCGCCCCTCGAGAAGACACCGATTTTTGAAGGAGAAAGAAACTCAGGAATGACAGAGGATCCAAATCGACATTCTTTCGTTCATTTTGATGTATCTCATGTTTCAACAGCACCATGATTGTGCAATCATATCAAGAATGCGTCATTCGGATGTTGAAGCCTGAGTATCCTTGGAAGAATGCGGGAACACCAGGGACCGAGTTCGACTACTGATATTTTATTGGGTCAATCCCTGGTAGGTGAGAACATTACTCAGGATACAATATTCGGAGAGTGAAGTTGGCGAGTCCGATATCGATATCTACATATTACCGGAACGAAGGTACAATGGGAAGCCCAGGCTATGATGGTGTGTATGTGATAAATGAGCCGTCCCCAGATAGTTGGGTCTATGGTGATGGGGAAATATCAAGCACAAGATTTCCATGTCATTAGTACACTATTTGGCTGGCTACTAATCCAGCGATCAGTCGACAGGCAGCAGGAAACTCGCCAGCGCCCAGCCCGCATCCCCTTCCTCGTACCCACCACCCTTGCTCCTCGATCGTACCAGGAGCAGACAGTCCTCCCCATCGTCGACATACAATGGGAGGTCAGAATGTGTCGAGGGATGCCCGTATTCTCGCAACACGTCGAACGAATCACCACACACGAGCGGGAAGAAAGGGAGGTCTCGGTAGGAGATGCCTTCAGGTGGGATGCATGCATGGATAACACGGGTGGTATATAGGGCACGGGTAGCGGCAAGGGCCTGTGAGCGCACTTGATTCGAGGGAGACAATGCAGAAAGATCCGACGGATTGACAGGGGATAATCGGCGACGACGTGGAGGGTTGATTTTTCCAGTCTTGCGGATACTGCTCCGCCCGTCACTACTCGAATACGAGAAGCTGGGCTCGAGACGGGGCTCATCATCGGTCTGGCTACCCCGGCTCACCTTACCCGCCGATTTGGCCGATGTATCTGACCAGATTGACTCGTTTGATGGTAAATGTCGGAGCCGAGGCATACTTGAAGAACTTCCAGTTTGACTGCGACTTAAGAATGCACCACCGGATGACCGAGACTTTTGGTTCTGCCGGTTTGAGCTACTGGCGATCAGCGATAGTTGGTGTCGCCCAGAAAAAAAAGGTATCGTCGACCTCTTTGGCACTTTACCCTTTCCTCCGCGGTCCCACCTAGGCCCCACTCGTAGCTCCTGTGCTCCTTTCGCCCACCACTCTTCCTTCCTTAGGACCTTCATTGCTAAGAGTCTCTCGTCCACCTCTCCCCATCTTTCCCACCAGACTCTTAACGTCTCCTTCTCCCCACTACATCGCTCCCCGTCTACTTTCAAGGCATCCCACAATTCAGCCCACCTTTCCCCGACCGCTGCATAGAACGCCGTTTGCTGCTCTGCTACTATGCGCACTGCCCATCCCGTCGCTCGATTCATCCCACGCAGAAGAATCGGAAGTTCAGAGGACAGCGCGGAGCGTAGTGCGAGATATGATTGTGAGGCCGTGAGTAGCGCTGGTGCTGGGCGTCGGTTTTTCGATGGTGAGTAGGGTGTGTTGAGGAGCGCAACGTGGAGCGGTTCGAGAGAATGCATTGCATTTAGCAACTTCGTAGGGGGCACGATCATCGCCTTGAGGTCAAGGAGAAGAGGGATGAAGGAATTTTGGAGCACCTGCTCCATGTCTGTGCAGAGTCCTGGTAGACTAGCAAGCAAGAGCGTGAACGCATCGTAGGATTCTGACCGCCCCTCTGCCTCTGCTTCGTCAGCAGGTCGAGCGGAATCTGGTGATAGAGGCGGCGTCGATGTGAGTCCCAGAACCACGCCAAACGCGATACCCCATTTCCGTAGCGCAACCAACGCATGTCGCATCGCCAGCCTCCACTCCTTGACGTCCTTGGCAAGTTTATCCAGGAATGCCGAGTACTTCTGCAATTCACCCTCTAACCGCGCCACCTCGACTGCTTCGGCGTTGTCAGGCCCATTTTCCTTGGTCTTCGGCCCACGGAGCGACTTCATCCTGAGATGCGCAGAAGCAGTAGCCCCAACGCCACCATGGACAGTGTTATTCCCCTTCTTCTTCGACTTGGCCGTTCCGTTGGCGGTGGGGATCGGAGCACCACCGAGGACCTCGCGGACAACTTCCCAACGCCTGCGATCCTCGTTGACACTTCGCGCCACCTCTTCCATTCTCTCACGTGCTTTAACTAACGCTAGGTAGTCTTCATGATGACTTGGTGTGGCGTCAATGATTGAACCAAGGAGGGGTAAGTAGTTGAGGAGACGTTGCACGGGTCGGAGGAGGAGAGAGGGAAGGTCGTGTGTACGAGTAAGATAGAGAGTAAATGTGCGAGTCTGTGCGAGGTAGGCCGAGAGCGCTGGGGAGGGAGGTAAACCATTGAGATGGCCGAGTGCGATTGAATGACGAGTGATGTACTTCTTGTAAAGAGGCTCAAGGGATGGGATCTGTCGAGAGGAAGATATTCGGTGAGTTATTGATACTTCCCAAGGCATGACAGAGGCCGCGACGTACGATCTGGAGGAACAACGTCCCGACTCTATCTTCATCACCCTCGCCCTCAAGTGCGCCACCCAGAGCCACCTCCAAACGATCAACAAAATGATCTGAAAACATCGCGAGGTCACCAATATTCCCGAAGATAATCCGTACGTCGTCATGGGTCATTGGTGGACCGAGCTGTGAAGAAGCTGTGGAGGAGTCGGAGGCGGTCGAAACAGGGCTTGATGACGAGCCCAAGCCAGAAGTAGTCGAAAATGGCGTGCTGGGGGTAGCGTTGGTGTTGGAAGGAGTCGGTAGCCCTACATCGCAGGTCACATCAGACGAACAACATGGGCGGTATAGAGACTTGCCTAGAGCGAGTGGGATATGTATATCGCGGATCAGGGCGAGATCTGATGCGTATGCACGTTCTGAAGAAAGCAACTCGCGTAGGGCATGCATTCTCTTTGTGGTGACGGTCGGTTGATTCGGTGTCGTAGGGACACTGATGGGAGAGACACCAGGGCTGATGGGGACATCGAATGCAAGACTCTCAATGGACGAAGGGTGGGACCCATCCGGATCATAGTCGTCTTCTTGGTCGGGTGGTATAGGCAAGGCTTTGTCTTTGAAGGTCCCCACCTCGATGTTCTTCTTGAGGAGTCTGGGCCTGCGAATTATTTGTGTATTTGCCTCCTGGGAGTCAGCCTCCGAGGGGGACACTGGAGAGTCGACGCAGATATAGACTCTGGTTGCATGAGGAGATGAGAGCAGGGGGATTACTGGCGGAAGAGCAGAAATACCAACACTACTTCCCCTGCTGATTGACCCGTTGTCTATACCCTCACTGATGGTACGAATACCCACATCTGTACCTCCAGCTACGCTCTTCGAGTCCACCACTGACAGAGTCGGTTTCCCTGTAGCGAGAGATTCACCTAGGCCGATGTGGATGTCCAGTTGCTCGGGAGAAAAACTTTCGCGAGGGGAAGGCTGGGACGGATGTGCATCATAATATTCTTCATCACTGGAGTCACTGGAATCAAGGGGCCCAGCTTCGTGGCCGTGGCTTGAGGTAAGCGCGGAATGCGCTTCGGTTGATGACGAGGTTAATGAAGAGGCAAGTGTATCGCGAATTGGTGAGAAAGGTAGGTGATGTCTCAAGAACTGTTCAACGGTTAACACTATGTGTTCCGCTGTGGGTCGTTCCTGAACTGGCGACCAGCAACGCTCGATGAACTCCCAGTGTTGGTCATCGATTGGCCGGTGTCCAGGCCTACTGGGATTGCGACCCCGGTACAAGGATATAATGACAGCGGCGTCTTCATGAACTTCGGACCAAGGTTGCTTGCCAGATAACACCTAGAAGTGGGTGGGAATTTACCCTGATTCCACGGCTAATAAACTTGCCTGGAGAGTGATGCTCCCAAAAGAGTATACGTCACTTTTGGTCGTTTTCTTCGTCTCTGAATCAGAGACCTGAATTTGTTCTGGTGCAATCCATCGCAGAGCTCCCGCTCGTCGAGTGGACCGTCGAAGATAAGCCAATGCCTCGGGTATCTCACCCGCCAGGCAAGAGAACCCAAAATCTGTCAAACGAGCAGTATAGTCCGCGCCGAGTAGCACATTGTTCTGTCGAATCCTCAGCTCTAGAGGTATACCAGTCTCAACCATAACGCACTGCGTTGAGGTCGCCGTGTATAATTGGTGAAACAACGAAAGAATGCACTGTTACCAGAGTCATGAATGCGTGCATCAGACACCAACACCTCGAAGACCTACAGTAGTGTAGTCCGTTTGCAACGTCAAGTAGCTATGGATGTGATTCAGAAGGTCAGGGGACAGCGAATTGATATCGGCACGCGCCAATTGAAGGCGGTGTGAAATGCCAAGTTGGTTGTCGCACTTCTGTAAGAAGCTCTCAAGTGTTCCATTGGGCATCCATAAAGATACTAAAGACATGGCACCGTGCTTTCCAAACCCATATGCAACACCTAGGAACGGAACAACGTTCTTATGGTGTAGTCGCCTCCAAATCCCCAGCTCTCTCCGAAGCATCTGAAAAGCACTTCAGACGACGTCCCGTTTTCAGCTATTAATTCAAAGCACTCGATTACCTTGACGGACTTTTTGTTGTCGTCCTCTCCGGGATCTGCATCGAACTTGAATCGCAAAGCCTTGACGGCGACCTAGGGAAGAAGACATTTGACGCAGGAAGAGTATACAGTGAGTAATAGACGGACCTTCAAGGGACCCGAACTACTGCTGTACTGACACATGTAGACATCACCAAATCCCCCACCCTCTAAGTATTGATCATGTAGTTTGATTACATGATCTGTAAGATTTGGAGGAGGTGGGGGGTGCAAACTAGAGCAATGTGACGGGTGGTTGCAAACGTGAAGCGCTATAAGACTCGGATTCAGATGGGGGGACATACGGGGGGACCATAGCCACGTTCCAATTCCAGATTACACGCACGATCTTAGGTCAATGGCAATAATGCACAGCGGACAGGGTTGAGATCTCGAACGAGATGTATTGGAGTCGCTGAGAGTGGTTGGTACAGGAGCAGCATGGATGGACGTCGCGTGCGCTTGTCCTATACTATTTGCATCGAGCGCCTATCATATATCAAGCAGACCTTCAGGGTGGCTCGACTCATGAGCACAATACCCCGCAGACTAAGTTGGCTGGCTTGCGAAGACGGTGCGAATGGTTAGAATCAGGTTCGTTCTCCACCTGGACATCGGGCGCATCCTCGGCAAATTTCCACCGGTAACTCGTGAGGTGAAACTTGAACGTTTGAACGTTTGAACTTCCAACTGTATCGTCCAACTATCGTCCGTTCAACGTTGTAACTTTGGAAGTTGGATTTGAGTTCTAGTAGACAATGTATGTCAACTTGGGGTCGTTAAATTACGGCTCAATGGTCTAGTAGCATGATACGTGCTTCGGGTCTAACCCTGCCACTAGGTGGTGAAGATGTACGTGACCCGGGTTCAATTCCCGGTTGAGCCCATTTTTTTTTTACATCTAGCTGATCGGCGAGATCCTCCTCGAACAACTCACTGTGAAATTCGAACAATGCTTTACGCACTCAAACACCCAAGACGTTCATCCTCTTCCGATTCCTTTTTCTGAAGGTTGGTTCCATTTAGATTTCACTCTACTTTACGCTCAATCTCTCCGAGCCTAACTTCATGGCCGCTGAATACGATGTTGTCGGCGGTTACGTCCCAACTTTCGTTGCACACCTCAAGGAAACAGGTGAACGTTTAGGCTTGGGAGTGGGGTTAGAGAAGGAAGGAGAGGGTGTTGATGACTCAGACGAATACGCCAGCCTCGAGGCACACGCTCTCTCGCCTTGGGCACCCGCAGAGTACGATGCCTTCTTCCGCGCACTTTCAGTGCACTCCCGATGGCGACCTGATCTGATAGCCGCGTGCATTCCAACGAGGAGCGAATGGGAGGTGTGGATGTATTTAGAGGCTTTGGCGGCGGGCACTGCAAGGTTAGCTATGGAACGGGGTGAGGAGGACGTCGAGGCCGAAGGCGATAATGAAGGCGGGGGTGGAGATTCGGAGATGGTCTCGTCAAGATCACGTTCTCAATCGGCTTCGGGCTCTGACGTCGAGAGGGATGGGGACGACTGCAGATGCGAACCGGCGTACGAAGTCAGTCAAGAATGGGTTGACGCGGAGGAAGTCATGGCTTCTTGGGTCGTTCAAGAAGAAAGTCTCGCGTTGGCCACACATTCAGATAGCGAACTGGACGATGACGAGAATCAAGGTGAAGGTGGGGTTCCAAACGAAAATGCAAATCACGAGGGGCCCACGAAACGCAAACGGCGGCGACCGCGTACATCTGAGAAGGGGCGTAGGAGCCGTGCTAAAAAGATATCTGAAGAGGTTTCCCCTTCGCCTTCGCCTTCCCCGTCCACTGATCCTCCAGCTCCTCGCTCCCTGATACCCGATGACATTTCTTCAGCCGTTACACGGAAACACTCGCGCGAGCCTTCTATCTTGCCGATGACCAAACGCCGCAGGATCGAGCGCAAACGCGACGCATTGATGGGTCGTTTAGACTCGTCACACCTTTTGGTTTTAGAAAGTATTTTAAGAGAGGGCGACAATGCAACGAAGGAGAAAAGTAAGAGTCGGGAGGGATCTGTTTCTGAGATGAAGGTCCTTTCGACTCAGGAATCGGAGTCTAACATGGATGGAGCAATACCGGATCCATCGATGCAGCGGGACACGGGTAATCCTCCCTTGCAACTGGACGACACGTCTAATGCGGTGATTGACCCTGTGTTGCTTGCTATTTCTGGAGGTGTGTTCTTTGGCTCGATCTACCGGGAGGATTTGTCCATATTTCGAATCATGTTTCGGCAGTTGCGAGCGAAGACACCTCGATGTGTCCCGATCCTGGTCCTGCCCCCATGCCTGGTCTATCCATTCCTCAAACCAATGGAATCGCTGCATTTACATTCCCTCATAATATGGTCATTGCGAACCCAGAACCACCCAAGGATGCCGGCTCCGATCTCTCGCTGTTGTCTCCTCGCGGACGTCGCCGTCTCCAGAAGCGACTTTATATGCGCCGAAGAAGGGCCTTGCTCAGTGAAAATAGCATAGCAGCTGAAGGTATGTTAGATACTGGCATCGAGAAACTCAAACCTGGCAGGAAAGCCAAGGTATCAGAGCGAGGGGACACGCCCGGAATTTCAAAGTCCATGCCGTGTTCCGAGGTGCTGTCTGATGAAGAAATGGAGAAGAATGAGGTCACGCACAACAAAGGGGGATTGACCCTTCCGTACAAAATCAAAGCGCGGTTCTCCGGGTTGGGTGTTGATTCAGCCTATCTTCGCGATCAAGGAATGGACTTGCTGAACTTGGGTGCGTTGGGGAGATTGATGAGGTAAGTAGTTTCCTGTTGATGCATACCCTGGATTACCCTCGCTATGTTTAGATTGTTCACCTCCCTCGAACAGGGTGAGCAGGGCCAGGAAGGGGTAGCTGAATCCCCACTAGCGGAGTACATCGACGCCCAACTTGTTCAACTTTTGCAAACTGCATTAATATCATTTGTAACCGACATATTGCACAAGGCTATCGCGTGGAAGGAGGGAGAGAAGAAGTTGAAGGACCGGAGTCGGGCATGGAGATACGGTGATCAGGTGCGTTTTGATCTCGAGCACGGAGGTTCACATTGCATGATCTTCGTGAAATTAGGTCACCATATCTGCCGTAGAACATGCTGTGAGATCCGTCGGTTCGCGCTATCACAGCCATAAGGAGTATTTCAAGTCGGCGGTCGCTTTCTACGGTCTCTCGAACGAATCCAACACCACACCTGTGGATACTACGGAGCAGTCCACTCCGGAAAACACATCCGCTGATACTGCACTGCACGGCTCCGCCGAACCTCCTCTCACACTATCACCACACAGGGAGATGTACACGCCCCATGTTCGTCCACCATCCATGTTGAGGATTGGTGCTCTCAAGTACCTATCGCCAACGTACGAACAAGAAGGGTCGAGAACATGGAGAGGGTCGAGTGCGGATATCGAGGATGACTTGATGGCTGACGAAACAGATGAGGATGCATTGGAAGCAGAGCTTGAAGAGGATGACGAGGTGGACTCGCTGGATCTACAGTCCTCTTCTGAGTATGAGCAGAGTTTATGGAACGCTGTGAGGATGAAATAATTGTTAGCTAAGTAGATATCGGTAGATAATAATGAGGATTTTAATAGTCAGGTCAGGGTCCGTGCGTGGATGTGATGGAACTAAATGATAAATTAATGACCGCGGGTTATCTGTCAATTTGGTGAATTTTCGGTTCGTCTTTTTCGCATTCTCACTTCTCCAGTTTGACGAGTTTTTTTGTGCTTGACGAGTGTTGTCCACGTCGTCGCCCTCGTTGTCCTCGCCGTTCTCCCCATTGATCTACACGTAAGTCAACCAGAACACCAAGTTCGAGTCGCTCGTCGGTCCGTCGACCTGGAATTTCACTCGGCTTGCGCCCGAAACGCTGTTTTTTCGTTCATCTGCTGACTGATCTTATTTTTGCTCCAGGGCGTGGGCTCTGATCTCGTCAATCTTGGTCTTGTCCTTAAACGTTTACCAAAGTTTTACCTCTATCTATAACACCGCACAGTCTTCTCTCCCCCTCCATATCTGTTTTTTGTGCGTGTTTTTTCTTCTTCCCTCCTCCCTTTCCGCCCGAACACACACACTCGTTTGTCTCAAGTCAAGAAGTGTTCAAAAAGTTTGCTGAAAATCGCACTTTTTACACTTCTTTCACTTTCTCGTCGCATATCAACTTCCCTCTCACACTCCACACGCTCTCTACCTATCCCTCTAATTTCTGAGGTCATTCTCTTCTAACTTTACTTGTTCTCTTTTTCGTTATCACACGTTGAACCTTCTATCAACGACTTTCCGCCGTTGCCAATTCCCTCTCCATTTCCTTACTCGCACCCGGATCCCTATTAACTCGGCAAACAAACAATGGACGAATCACACACAGCCTTCGCGACCCACTATCCTCCTTACGGTTTTGACCTCGACATGATGAAGGTCAGCTCCTTATATTCGTACTGTTGTGTGACGTATCGCTGACTCAATTCCATTCGACCGTGTTCAGAGGTCTATGGATTCCGTCGGCGGCCCAGATGCCAAAAAAGCTCGTTGGTCTCCCACTTCTTTCAACGGCGCCGGCCAGTCCAACGGTCTCACCGCGTCCGCCAACTCAAACGCCTCCACGCGCGATGCATTCGCAAACTACGGTTACGGCCCCCAAGCATCCATATCTCAATCATTCCAGCCTAGTTCTTCGCCTGCATTCACGCCTAACGCATTGTATTCTACACCATCGCTCACTATCAATACCGCTATGAATGGTCAGGGTATGCCAATGAGCGCACAGATGAGCCCCCACACAGGAATCGGATTTGGACAACAGCAACAGCAGATGGGGCAACAGGGCCAAGCAAACGGAGCAAGCCCTTATGGCAATGCTGCTGCGTTTGGATACGGAATGCTGGGTATGGGTCTTCCGAGCGTGGGGATGTTAGGTGGATTCCCATATTCAAGTCAGTCGGGGAACTTTGGACAGGTTCGTTCTTCTATTCCAAGAAAATTCCGGCGCTGTATTGCGTTCTTCTTACCTCTGTCGATAGAACTTCTCCCAACAACATCGTCTTCCCTCCTTGAACGTCAATATTCCCCCCACACCCGGAGCTTATTCTCCTGCCGCTCTCTCAGCCGTGATCGCCGGCGCTCCTAACGGAACTGCACGCACCGTATATATTGGCAACCTTCCAGCAACGGCTTCGGTCGACGAACTCCTTAACCTTGTACACTTCGGACCTCTTGAATCTATCCGAGTGCTTCCGGAAAAGTCATGTGTTTTTCTCTCCTTCCTCGACGCCCAAACCGCTGCATCGTTCCATGCCGACGCTACGATCAAGAAGCTATCTTTACATGGACAAGAACTGAAGGTCGGGTGGGGGAAACCTTCCCCTGTCCCTGCCCAAGTGCAACTTGCTATTCAGCAGAGTAATGCCAGTCGAAACGTCTACGTAGGTGGTCTTGACGAAGGAATGACAGAGGAGATGTTGAGGGATGAGTTGAGTCGATTTGGATTGATTGATCAGGTAAAGATCGTGAGGGACAAGAACATTGGGTTCGTACACTTTTTGAGCATCTCAGTTGCTACGAAGGTACGTGATGCATATATGCGTGATGCTGGGTTGGCTTGATGTTGATTCGTTTGGTTTTGTGTTTTCTTTAGGTGGTCAACACGCTACCTACCGAACCGGCATGGGCAGGCAAACGTGTCAACTATGGCAAAGATCGATGCGCATACATTCCTAAATCACAGCAAGCAGCTGCTCAAGCTGCCCAGGCTGCCGCCGCGCAGTCTCTCGTCGCGCAATCCGCTCTTTCACCCAGCTCTGCGTCTCCCTTTGGGGCAGGCAACCCGTTCGGTGTTCCATTCTCCCCGTACCCATTCTCGCCAGACGGGATGGGCATGAGCGCCGCTGCAGGCGTTGGAATGCAGAGTCTGAACCGAACCGTCTACCTGGGCAACATCCACCCAGAGACATCGACCGAGGATTTGTGTAACGCGATTAGGGGAGGTGTGCTACAGAGCGTGCGATACATGCAGGACAAACATATTGCTGTGCGTATTCCCCCTCCATTCCAAAGCCACCGTTCTTGATGAATATATTGCGATGTATACATGCAGTTCGTCACTTTTGTCGATCCAGCGGCTGCTTTCACGTTTTTCCAGGTGTCTTCTTACCAGGGCTTGACCTTGAACAATCGTCGACTGAAAATTGGGTGGGGGAAGAACTCGGGTCCCCTTCCACCTTCGCTGGCGCTGGCAGTACATTCTGGTGCGACGCGGAACGTATACATCGGTAATATTGAAGACTTTGAGTTGTTCAACGACGAAAAGCTGAAGAGAGACTTCGGGGAGTACGGCGACATTGAGCTTGTCAACTTCTTGAAGGAGAAGTGCGTAGCTGTTCTTTGTGATCCGCCGAAAGAAACAAGTGATAACGTTGTTTCCCAGGAACTGCGCCTTCGTCAATTTCACCAACATCTCGAATGCCATCAAAGCGATCGACGGTGTCAAGAATAAGCCGGACTATGCCAACCTCCGCATAGCGCATGGCAAAGACCGTTGCGCTAACCCGCCACGCTCCGGTCCTCAGGGTGGTTCTTCGAGGCGCACAGCAAGTGGTAACACTGCTGCAGGTGTGGGCCCAGGTGTCGGTGAAGTGGGAGAGGGCGAAGAGGAGGAAGTCGTCGATGTGGAAGGCGGCATTGGTAACGAACATGGTGTTACTGGACCTGGTGCCGAAGTCCCGGAAATGCGCGTTGAGGTCAAGCACGAAATCAAGCACGAAGAAGGCACCAGTAGCGCAACTAACCTATAGGCGCGTCGAACTTCTCTCCAGATGAAATCGACATCCCTCCTTGATACCCTATCTCTCTCTCTCTCCTCTACTATGTCGTCACTCGCTCTCTCATCTCTCTCTGCCTTCTGATCAAATCCCAAGACAACGGAAGCTTGTAAAGACGTCTAACCAAATGAGAGGGTTTGGCTCCGGATTTCCGTCGCTTCCGAACATCGTCCTGGTCCGGATCTCAATTTCCAACCTTATCGAGCCGTGTCCCTGGTGTAGCATAGTGGAGTTCCCTCGTTATCGCTACAATTCGACCCTCGAGCACGACGCAT
Source organism: Chalciporus chontae (assembly GCA_038089555.1). NCBI lineage: Eukaryota > Fungi > Basidiomycota > Agaricomycetes > Boletales > Boletaceae > Chalciporus > Chalciporus chontae. Next base: position 32,899 of record JBBPLD010000057.1, on the reverse strand, counting down.
TCGAAGCAACGTGGATACCTTTGGGCTATTGGTTGACTCATTCTTTATTCATTTGGCTTTCGCTACCTTCGATAATTACGTTCATACTTACCTTTACTTTATCCACGTTTTTGTCTCTTTCCTATGTCATATACTTTTTTTTTCCCTTTATCTGATTCGTTTTCTGCTTGACACCATCCTTGTGTTTTGTACAGAAGTGTGTCCCCACCGGCGTACCCCGCACCCCCCTCACCATACTTATGCCTATCGTGACAATGGGCTTTCCTTGTTCTCGATGCTGTCCTCCCCCTGTTTCTTCGTGGACTGTACATCTCTGGCATATACGTTACCCGTGCTCCCTCCCTCCCAATCCGAACCCTCAGGCTCTAGATACGCACCAACATATCCCCATCAGTACATATACAGCTCTTTTTGACCAATGTGCTAATCGAATCCAATCATTGCACCCTACTACTCAGGCTATCGTTCCCTCGAGCGACGCTAGCGCTTCAAGAACGCCACACAATTTTTTTTTTCAGTTTGAACAACCGGTCTGCTCGAGGTACAGATCCCGGTTTACATGTTGTTACATGTAAACACCAGACTATTAGAGTCGCAAATCAACCACTTCAAGTTATTAGAAGAACGGTATGTGCGCCGACCCAAGCTGTGGTTGACTTGTGCTGGCGCTTAACCACTCAATACAGTCGATCAGCTCAGTTGACTGGACTCACTGCCAATCTAGTTAGTTCGGATCCATTGCAGCCTTAATTCGAGCTGGCAGTGAGTCTGAATCCCATGACACACTCATTATGTACACAACTCCGTCTCTGATATTTCAATTCTGAACATATAGCTCGCGAGCCTCGCGTCCCTTTTTACGCGTAAAAACTCGGCCTCGGGCCCTCGGAAATCCTTAAGCGCATCCGACTCTCGTTATAAAGTGACGCAAACCGTGTGCAGCGTCCTAAACTTTTTTGTTCGTTCGAAATTGATCATGGGACAATTGTTCATCGATTGGCGGGGTAGCCGAACGAGCCCCCTGAAGGTTCAGCTTCCAAGGGTCCTTTCTACCCTGAAACGACCGTCGATTTTTACTTAAGGAGGGCCCTCGGTGATGGTAGGTACATTTTCTGACCAGATCCCTCTGCACGCGGCACGTCAGACAAGGTCTGGATCCACACATTGACAGTCATCCCCTTCTTTCAGTCCCCCCTCTCCACAGGCTTTATCAGTCTACCCTTTCCAGTCGTTAAATAACTTCCCCCCTTTTATTCCTGCATTTCCGACTAATGGATTTCGACAAAACAAGTTTCTCTGTAGATTGGTACACGCCTGAAACAACTTATGCTCGAAAGCGTGTTTCGTTCCCTAAATCAGCACGCATTAGCGTAGACGAATTTACTATAGACTCGCCGGTGGGTTCATTTGTTGACCGTGGATAATAACGTTCGGCTGACGAATCTGCAGTTAGGCGCTCCTTCCAACCAAGGAGACGAGGTCCTTGAGAGACTGCGTACCTACTCCTTTGTCTCACATTATTTGGCCCCCGAAGGATTACCCTGTTGGCCCTCCAGCGCTCCGCCGTCACAGCCCGCCTTCATAGACTGCGAGGCATCTCCTCTTCACGAAAATCGCTCCCGATCCTGTGATGTTCCCGCGGGCTGGAGGGCGCTGTTGAGTCTCGGCCTTGATTTCGTTGTGGATGATTGCGCGTTCAGCGGTCCTGACTTTGATTGGTCATGGTTGGACGCCCTCGACGAGCAGCTCCTTGTCTCCCCCATAGAGTGCTTCACTGAACTATGCTGGGCAGCGATTGTCGACGAAGAAGGCTCTATGCCCACACGCCACAAGAAGAACGCGCGGTCTCGTGCGCGTTCGTTCAAATACGAGAGCAAGCCAGCTATTCCCGCATGGACGGCCAAAGATGATCCCCACGGGTTTGAAACCAGTCGACCTCTCGTCGCAAAGATAACGTTACCCCGTGAAACGGTGAGCTCTCTTTGTGAATTTTTTTTTCTCGAAAGGTTGACATGCTAATCTACCACCTCAAAGTCAACGCAATGCCGTTCTTCTCCATCTTTTGAATCGTGCGCTACGTCTTCGCCCACTTCAGAACATTTTCCGATGCACTTTCTGTATACCGACCCCTGCGAGCATAACCTTCGTTTTCCCGCACAACCGGCTCAGACTATACGTGCCCAACAGTTGCTGAACAAGAAAAACCTCGCTCATACCTGGTCTCCACATCAATCGGGGCGAGATATCACTCCGAAATCTCGCCTTCGAACGGCCAGGTCGACCAGTGCGCTTCGCATCGTGACGGATGCGTGCACGTTGTTGACTGGTCGTACTACGAAGGCCGCTGTCGCTGACTGATCCGTCCTGATCCATCTGGTTTCTTTTTTATATGTTAAACCGTGGTATCTGTGCTCTATATCATCACACATATCCCCCCCAAGTTGCATGCCTCACACCCTACCGTTGGCACTCGTTACGATGACCGATTTACGTTCCTTCGTGCACTAATATACATACGAAAGACTAGTGGTAGTGGTTGTTACCAGACATAAGTAATGGTAGTAGAATCGTAATCGTTTGCAAGTTGGTGTGCTGAAATATCCTAGTGAGACGTGGTCCATATACAACCGCTGGGTCACAAATTAGATTCCAGATCCTGTCAATAATGCTTGACAAGACAGTCAACTTTTCTAATGCGAATCAGTACTCAGTTCAGGCCCGGCACATGTGAGATGGAATGCGCTGGCGGAAATCATTCCGAGACATTGCAAACATATGAAACATACTACACCCGTGTGGCGCTTTCGTAACAGGCGACTCGGGCTTGAAGGTGCAGGAACGGCCGGTTCATCGCGGGAACTTAGTCGTGGAAAGACATAACAGTTGGTAAAATCGTGTCGTCCTAACGAGAGGGTGAGAGTGAGAACCTATGATAACGTACCATGGGAAGAGTGGATATTTCCTTGGTCGGCGCAACGAGGTCAATATTCAAATATTCAAGGCAGGACGGTTGGGGAATGCAGATCGAGCTGCAAGTGGAACGTAAGTGTGAAATCGAAAGTATCCAAGCATGAAGTGGGGTGAGATCCGGAATATATGATACATGGGTTTTGGCATGTAATTTTCAACGAGAACTTTGTCTTGTATCTTGTTCCGCGCCGCGATATGAGATGCACAACAGCCTGGACTAAAGTCGATTCGAATTCAATCGAGCTACATATTCCGACTTGCCGTCACTGCGCGTAAAAGCAGCTCCAATGATTGAATCACACCGCGTGACAAGTTGTTTCTCGTTCTATTGCAGACCCCCAAAAACATCGAGCGAGACATAAAATACATGGGGGGCCCAACAGAAGGAAGACTTCCTGGCACAGATCCGGATAAGGTCAGTATTCCAACAAAATACAAGTTGCGTAGGGATCCAAACTTGAAGTAGAAGTCAGATTTGAGATATATCACGCATCCCCTGCAATTTTCAGCAAGAACTTCGTTTCCGTATCATTTTCTGCACCAGCCCTTCCTATCGTATCATTCTTGTCGCACGGGAATAGATTCTCCTCAATATCGTCGTCCACCGAAACCGTGACGAGCAAGTATAGCGTTGCCCTGGACGACCGTGTCTAACTTCTTGAATGTCAGATGAAGAAGTTCCACTTACCGGGTGACATCCAGTCCGAATGATTTGCACGCTCCAGCAATCACCTTTGAAACTTTGGTCGAGCTCTTCGTAGTGAATTTCGACTCTTGCTTCGATGCCCGATGTGCGACGCGAATCATGAGCTTCTGACTATCGCTGGACTCGACAGTACGCGTAGGTTGAGACTCTTCCTGCGATTGAGATGCAGGATGTGCTAGTGAAGTCGGTTTCTTTAACTCGCGTCATCATTGATGCAACCGAAATAAACATACAACCTTGCGAGCCTCGTTCATCATTGTCCCGCCTTTCTTCTTTTATTGGCTTGCCTACACATCGTTTGAATTCTTCGATAAGTTCATACAATTCACAAGAACTCACTTGATTGGCCAGGTGCCTCCTCTGACTGCCAGTCTGCCTGAGATCTTCGTTGGGAGCTTTCGTCTTTCTCTTTATTGACTACATCACCGATGATTCAATGAGTTACTGTAGGCGTACGAGGGAGGAGTTACCGACTTTCTCTCGGCGGCGAAATAGTTGGGGGTCGCGGTATCTTCGCCGGTGGTGCATCCTCTCATTCAGATTGATCATCTGCATCTTCGTCTTCGGATACCACCCAGCGTCGACCTCGTGACCTTGGCGGAGGGGCGGCGCTGACGTCTTCTTCCCAAGGCTGTTCAGGTTCTTGGGGGGGAAGTTCCTCATGTTCGGTTTCATCGTCGTGTTCATGATCCGAGGGAGGGTCTTGTCTGATTGATGCCTTTGCCGAGGGGTTCTGCTTGCTACTCAGTCGACGCTCAGCTTGTGTACTATCGTCGTGATGTCCTTCCGGGAAGAGATTTGGTTTTGCTCTGAGACCGAGTTCTTCATCGAGCTGTTCAACCCTCGCTTGCTGATTGTCTTCTGTGACTCCTAAACTAACTTGAGTGACCGGTCTCATAAGCGACAGTGGGGTGCTAACCGGCTTCATGATCCAGCCGTCCATCTTGAATGTCCCCGCAAATCTCGACAGAAGCGCATCCGATATAAGGACTTATATGTTCCCATGCGCTTTCAGTGATTCTGGCTGGCAACCCGTCGCACAAATTAACACAAGAGGAATAAAGCTTGATTTCGACGTTAACAAGGCCAAACTCTCGCATCGTCACTTCCTCTAGGGTCTAAGTATTAATGGTCATGAGATAAAAATGGATGAAATGAGAGAAACGACACGAACATACCTTGAAGTCCTTTGGAATACTCGTGTACACACGATCGTCACCCAAGGTGAGAACCAAGAGTGGTATTTTTCGGGCTGGAGGGCTCGCGGTCCAATCTACACACTTATGCACCATTGATTAGCTTGGTGAGCGGTTTGTGGTGAAAACGGGCAGAAATGGCTGGGAGATGCTTGACCTGGTGCTAGTAAAATACAAAGAAACTTTGTCCACTTTTACGCCTCACGTATGTATGTACGTAAATTAAAATTGAAACGCGTCGAGACGCGTCAGGTAAGTCACGTGTGCGCGACCCTACGTAAATTAGCTTGCTCCTGTCTACTTCAGCTTGAATAGTTTTCTCTCTGGCTTGACCCCCTCCAGCAGTTTAACATCATCCAGCCTCAGATTCGCCACACCCACCCTGCTCGCAGTGTCTCCCTCCCAATCAAGGAGTAACAACGCGTTGTACATCTTCGGCGTGGTGAAGTGTTGTATTCGGGACAACAACACAAATTCTTGTTCTTTCCTGCTCCGCTTCCGTACCAGTTCCGCTGCGTTGTGCCCGTAAAACTTCAGTCGCAACGGTTTGGATTGACCATCGACAAGAACGAAACATCGTTTCTCGAGGTTGTCGTCGTCGTCGTCGTCGTCGGTGTCGCTGTAATACTCCGTGACATCCACGAATGTCATCCGGATGATGATCCCTTCGATCAACAGTTCGTTGCTGCCAATTCGCTGAAGCACTGCCGGGGTCTCGGATAGCATCGCCTTCGCGAGCATCGTTATCGGGTCTCCCTGGCGGTCTATTTCTTCATTGTTGTCCGACGAGTCTTCATCTAACGACCCAGTAGAGCCAGAAACCTATTATCAATCTCTCTCAATCGCACTCACAACGTGGCAACGTTACCTTCAGAATCAGAATCAGAATCTTCTATATTCTCCCAAGAATCCGTATCTTCTTCTTCATCCTCCGGAGGGTCTGTATCTCCACTGCTTCCGGTCTCCGAGCTATCATTATCATTTGGTCGACCTTCTTCCATCTCTTTCAGTATCCAGGACGTTGGGTTGAAATCGTAGATCAGCTCTGGACGGCCATCATCTCCGGCTTTCCACACTCTCAAAGGTGGCATATCAACTTCCTCAAAATTCGTTGTCTGATCCCCATGCACCTCCATGAGGTCTTCCCCAACGGGACCTTCCCACCCCGCCCAAGACCACGCCCCAAACCCATCTCGTCGTCTCGGCTGAGCCTCATGGATCCACAACAGGGCCCTCGGTAGGTCCTCCAAAGGCAAACCCTGCATGAACCCTTTCTTATAATGCGTTTCTGCTAGGCGCGTCAACACGGCGGAAAATGCATTGAGCGAGTCGGCATCGTATGACATCCTTTTGGTCGTGTAGGTGTGTACGAGCCTCAAGTAGGTTTCAAGACTCTCAACATCGAGTTGAGCATCCTGTTCCGCAGAGAGGGGACGGAACGGGTCTCTGAAGATACCGCGACCGATGACGCCTTCAGCACCTGCTTCCATTAACTCGTCTGGATCCTGGATGACCTTGTCCAAAGCTACTCGTCGTTGTGAGTCTGTAGGAAGATGAAATGGGGAATGTGAATCGTCCAAGGACTCGCAGCACTGGACTGCGTTACATTCGAAATAAACTTGGTGGTTCGTGAAGAATATACGCCGGGGCGAAAGTAAACCTTCCTGGAAGGTCCATGCCCTTGTTGCCCAAGGTGACCACGAGACCTGCTGAGCCAGTGTCGGCATCACTGACAATAGCTCCTTTCCCCAGACCTTGCACGACAGCTGAGGGACCACCCCCTGCAGGGTGCCTACCCGCGGCAGTCCGCTCCGAGCGGAGCGACCAGAGAGGCAGATGAGCGTAGCCCATGCGCCGGTATAAATCGCACTCATCAGAGCGATCTGACCGGTCTTCTCTTCGTTGTTTCCCTGGTCGATGCACAGGGAATCCGCCCAGAGATACCGCTTTCCGAGGGTGCGCGTCACCACCATCGCATCCTCGAGAGTTGCGGGAACGGCTAGAAGTATGTCCCCGAGCCTGTAACTTGGCTGCTCCACCCCTCCCCACACATAGCTAAGGGCGATGTAGTCGTTGCTATGCGGAGGATATTCGACGATTTGCCGGGTCTCCACATCGATAAGCTTGATTCGTTTTAGGCCCTCTGATATGATGGGACGACAAGTGATGAGATGACGGTCATCGCAACGGCGAAGCCAATCTTTGATCAGGCCGTAATCGCAGGTCTGGGGGTCTACTCTCCTCACTCCCAAGGCAGGGGTACCCTTGACATCAGGCATCCCGGTACCCCCCAGTCCAATTGCGTCCATGGCCTGTTCTACGAGCACCTTGGGCTCACCCGACAACGACGTCACCGAAGTGTACACACACTTGGCATACGGTCCTTTCCCCTTTTCACATCCTGACCAATACAGATCCTTCTCCAGACGATGAATCGTCCATCCCGTTATCGCTACTAGATCACTCCCAGCATGAACGGCTTCCATGTCTTCCTCCGCCAGATAAGTGATGTCGAAGAGGAGACGACACAAGGCGCACGAAGAGTGTAGTTGGAGGGATTTGATCGGACCGAGCGAGGGTATCTGCTTTGTCTTCTTAATAGCCCTTTTTGGACGGTCGTCGTCATAGTCCGCTAAGACGAAGGGACGAAGAGTCGCGATCTTGCTCAATGCATTCATTTGATTACATCGGTGACATAGCGCTGAAGCAGAGCCACTGGACTTGGCGGTGCAAGATTCGAAGGGAGGGGAAGGACGTGAGGTTTCGATGTCCTTGGAGGCGTTATTGGTTGGAGGGTCGTCACCTTGTAGAAATTGAGGGCATGACTCGACGACGTGGCCAACTTGTCTACAGATGAGACACAAGCAATCTTGAAGCAAATCAGAAAGCGGATTGATGGCGGGAGGGGTATCTCCTTGGGGCTCATGCCATGACATGGGGGACTCCTCAGGCTGGTACGACGTCCTTTGTTATGCGGTACCTGATAGTCAGAAAGCACAAGTAACGGCTTACCTTTGATATCGTCTTGCGATCGATATGATAGGGAAACCCGATAGGGCACGATGCATCAATCTCGGGTGGCCATTACGCTATTCCTGTTTCAAGACGATGGCGCCAGAGAACTTCGTTGCAAAGCCCACAAATAAGTATGCTCCAAGATAAAAGACAGTCCTACGAATATCTCCATCCAAGGGCTGACATCCTAGGTAAAGTCAAACGGTTAGCCTCCAGCAAGCTTCAATAGTACTCCATTAATACTAGCCCCACGACGATTACGTAATATCATATGAACGCGCTCGACGATTGTGTTCATTGCTAGGACCAACTCAACAAGAAGTAGCTATAGACGCGACAAACCCGGTCACGGTCATCTCATAGAACCAAACTGATCATTTCATGGCTTCCAATGGCCAAGAGATTCTATACTTCATGAACGTCGGCGTCTCCGAGTCAGCGACTCCAGCACTGGACTCGGATCTGAGCTTCGAGGTGCGTCAGGCTCTGAGTCACGGTCCCTCTCAGGCCATACCGATTTTCCCTCAAGGAACTTCGAGTACAAGACTATCTTAAATCCTACCAAACGACCGGTAGACCACCGTTACCATGCCCTCAATCACCGAACACCCCCGAAGCACGTGCGGCACTTGGTCTTCCCCCACTCTTTGTACCCGTCGCCATTCGCATGCCCTCCGATACAGTCTCAGTTGGAACCAGCAGCACGAGTCGCACTCCAATCACTCAACTCTCCGATCTTCCAACCCATCACGACTTCCAACCCACGAAAACCGCCTTCGGAGAAACCTTTGAGAATATCTCTGCACAGACGCTCTACAGTAACTTCTCACACGAGGTTGGTATCCCATCCCCTCAACACACTCGGCGCGTCCTTCATGATATCCATATGCGCACTGTTTTCTTGCGTTTTTAGTTACATTTCAAGCAAAGCTGATCATCTACTACGTTGATCGGTTTCACAGGAGCTTCGACATCAGGCTTATTTGCTAGGGAATAAAATGCCGCCCATAACTTCGACAGGGGGTATAGTGGAGGGCGTGGTCAATGCACCATCAATACCTCCGTTCTACGCAAAAGACTCGAGCGCAACATCGTTTATGACCTCCACCGCCGTCCCAGGGACCCCAGATTACTTCATGAGTATATCGGCGTCACCCAAATTCGACAGATATTCGTTCGAGGTATGAGACTTGGGGGACTTGGACGTTCTCTGTACGGTATATCGCTCGCTTACTCATATCACTTCATAGGAACTTCGAATAGCGTATTTCCTAGGGGGGAAAGAGGTGGGGTCGTCAGAGGTACCTACTACTCGTGGCGCATTACCCGCGCAACCTGCACCGACTTTATTTGGACGTCCTCGTGGCGACGCGTTCTCGTCCAGCTCACTGAGGCTATTTTGACACTCCAAGTGCCTTCTTGTGCCGATTGTTATATACCTTATCTAAAGCCTGTATCGTTTGCTTTGCTTGTTGTGTGTACAACTATCAAGAAATTGACCGCCGACCGTCTATTCTGGCTTTCACATATGTACCATTTTCGTAAATTGCATACATACATACATCACAGCAGCCTCGTGATCGACATGTACATGGGCCATTCCTAAATCATACACGAACATATTACACGCAAATTGCAGCGAAATGCGCCATACTGCTTCTGATCGCAGTTGCCTATGGAAGGCTGAGGACGATCTCCATGAACCGATCATAGTCGATATTGATCCACCCGTTGCCATTCGTGTCAAGAGTCTTGAACGACTCCGTGGTTTGCTTGATAACGACGCAAGCGCGTACGAAGCGATCAAACGTGATGCCACCCCTCGCACCATACGTGACGGGCGACACTTTTCCACGTACGGTGATTACAGTTCTCAAGATGGGGGGTAACGAGCGCACTTACTATATTTGCTTTCGATCAGGTGGATGAGTGGGGGAGTGAGGTGGTAACTGCAAAGAAGATCGTCAGCCGACGGTTTCAGAACAACAAGACATGACGAATATCATGATGGACGAACCCGAATTGATGGAGGGCATCTCGAAGTTCGTTTGCGTCGATGGATCCAGAATGATCACGATCGAAATGTCTGAAAGCGTTTTGCCAGTCCTGACAGACGTGTGGTATGGTTGAACACCCCGGCCCAGGGTATAATAAAGGGGGGTATTGGCGCTTACCTTGATGTATCGCCAGATCCCAGAGAACTAGAGAGAAAGTGTTCAGATTTAGAAATCGACCACGCCAAACGAACGTACCTCTCTAAATCCAATCACCCCATTTCGGTTGACGTCCTACAACGCGGTGCGCATAGTACATGGCCATTAGTACCCATGTTCCAATAAAACCTATCCACGACGAAGAACGTACGAAGATATTCATGAGTAACTTGATGGTATCGAGATCGAAAGCTAGATTCGAAAACGATCGAAGAGTATTAACCGTTGATCACAAGAGTTCTCCATGATGTCTTTAAAAAAAACTCACGCGCCCAATCACCATTATCGAGTGCTCGTTCTATCGCGATCGCATCAAGTTTCAGCACTGAAAAGGGACATGGTACCAAACGATCGACTTACGAAGTTCGACGACGGTGATCGAGCCTGATCTATCGACGTTTACAGAGTTGAACCAGCTCCATAGTCTATCGACAACGACGCCCGATGATGATGGTAAGGTCCAGGATATGGTTTGGGAGAATCGATGGACTTACTCAGGCTCAGCATCCGGAGGGGGACCAAGGTGATGTACAGGTGCGTAACCGACAGCGACTGGCGCTGGAGCTGCCACTGGATAACCTCCCCCACTGTAAGTGACGGGTGGAGGAGCGTGACCATACTATTCATGATTCGATCACGATCATGATCGTGACGCTTGTCAACGGGATGAAATGTATAATGCAGGCGATCAGATAACTTACTCCCATGTAGGACATCTCCTAGTATGTTCTGATTCTGGGGATTTGGTTGAGAGAAGGAGGAAGACGTTGGACTGGTGATAAGGAAACTGAATGAGATCCGGCGGCAGTGCACTGATCTCACGATGAGCAGGGGCGCGAAGCTGTCAGGGGAAAAGCCCTATTTGGGGTAGTCACTGTCTACAGGACCGTGCAGAAGGAGACCAAATCAAGCTTTCAAAAGTCTTCTAACGCTCGAGACGATGTCCCCATGTTCGTAGCCACTGCACTGCTGAATGGTCACTGCGTCAGATAGTAGTCGTCGATCGAGTTAAGTGTCCATCGATCGATCCTCCCACCAGCCCGGTGCGTACGCAGTAATCTTTCTCCATTTGCCTTGAAGTGAATGTTATTCGAACGGCCGCGGGCCCAAATCCTGATTTCCAGTTAGTCTCCAGACTCTACAATCGCTCCTACCAGCTGGCCCTCGGCCGACGCCTTGTGGTTTCACGAGTGGGATGATGGCTGTCACGGTGTGGGACCGTGGATTTCCTCGTCCTCAGCTTAGATTCGTGTGTCTTCAGACTTGATCTGGTCGTTGTGAACTACCCTGATCGGTTTCCGGCGTTCACTGTGACTGGGATATGGATAAGGCAACCATGCAGTTACAAGTACGATGACGATATGACATCACTAGAGGAGCTCATCTTGCGCGATTCTAGCCCTTTCTAGCCATCATGAAAGCTACCCAGGCCTGTCAAGTGTCAGATTGAATAATGAATTCTATGATTAGATTACTCAGAACGTCTCCACCCGCCGGAGGCCCGCATCGATCGCGGTCATTGCATCTCCTCATGCTAGTGGCCTGGTATAGAGTGCCGCTCTTCAGCTCTACATCTGAACATGTCCGACGTCGAGACCTTCCTCGGAATTTCTTTCCAGAACATAAACACTCATAACAGTATGTGGGGAATACCTACAAAGGATCAGGAGTGGATCTGGTCCGAGCGAAACCAAAAGAACCGGACCGAGACGGTACTCGGACCGCAGATGAGCACGACACTTGGCACGACACCTTTCCAACAGCGGGTTTAAAAAGAGGGACTGAGAGATCGAAAAAAAAAAAAGAACGACCATCGATCTTTCTTTCTTTTTATCCACACACACCTGTTATCCATCATGTCCCTCGGAAAAATCATCCCCCTCAACACCGGCAAGGCCATCCCCCAGATCGGTCTCGGAACCTGGCTCTCCAAACCAAATGAGGTTGAGAATGCCGTGAGTATATTCTAATCGCTCGTACTATCGCAGATCATGGCCCAGGTCTGATCGATTGATCCTTGATCGCGTCGCATTGCACAACAGGTCGAAATTGCTGTCCGAAATGGATACCGTCATCTCGACCTCGCCAGGGTTTACCGGAACCAGGATGAGGTCGGACGGGCACTCAAGAAAGTCATCCCCTCCGTCGTCACTCGTGACCAGCTCTTCATCACCTCCAAGCTCTGGAACTCGGCCCACCAGCCTGACCACGTCGAGGCTGCCCTCGACGAGACCCTCGAGCAGCTCGGTCTCGACTACCTCGACCTCTACCGTGAGTACGATATGAATCACAAGATCGTTCTCCACTGATGAGCCACATACATATTGCAGTTATCCACTGGCCCGTCGCTTTCAAGGGTGGTGAAGGCCTCTTCCCTCAAAAGACCGAGAGCGAGATTGAACTTGACACCCAAATTTCCCTCGCTGACACCTGGAAGGCTATGATCAAGCTCCTTGACACCAAAAAGGTGTGTGTATGCGCACCCATCTACCAAAGCCGGTGACTCAAAACCTCTCCACTGATATAGGTCAGGGCCATCGGTGTCTCCAACTTCACCGTTGCACAAATCCAGGGCATAATCGATGCTACTGGTGTCGTCCCTGTATGTCATCCTTCCTAAGATCCTCGACGTTGGTTCTGATCACAATCCCAATCAAGGCGGCCAACCAAATCGAGGCCCACCCTCTTCTTCCCCAGGACGCCCTCGTCGCTTACTGCAAGGAGAAGAACATCCACATCACCGCATACAGCCCTCTCGGAAACAACTGTGAGTCTAGGCGTGATTGTGTTCGACGCATTGCATTGATATGTCGCGCGCAGTGGTCGGCATTCCTATGCTCACCGAGCACGCCGTCGTCAAAGAAGTTGCTACCAAGCTTGATGCGACCCCGGCTCAGGTCCTGGTTGCATGGGGCACATACCGCGGATACTCTGTCATTCCCAAGTCCGTTCAAGAGAGTCAGTGAATCATTCACCCTTTCTATACAAACCGACTCACTTTCATTCACCAGGCCGTATCATCTCCAACTTCAAGCAAGTCGAGCTCGGCAAGGAGGACTACGAAAAGGTGACTGCCATCGGACACGGCAACGGTAGACGGTGCGTCGCTCGGGCTATCTCGGATCTATTCTGGGCACTGACCGGGAATCCTTAGATACAACACCCCTGTGACATACAAACCCAAGTGGAGCATCAACATCTTCGATGAGGAGATTGAGAAGACGACCGCAGATGTCCAGGTCAAGATTGTTTAAACGATCTCTGGCTCGGCCTTTGCATATCACCCGGGGACCATCGGAGAGTAGTTCAACGCGTGTGTATGATGATGTATATAACTGAGCATTCATTTTCCTACCTGAACGATCCGCCCTGGCGATGCCGCTATGAGTATTGCCTACTATATAGACTGCGGTGCCACAGGAACGCATAGACACGATCAAGAACCTGTGACTCTTCTTTTCACCATCTCATCATCGGCGAGCTCCGTGCTTTTGGGCCGAAGAGAGTTATATGGGTTGGAGTATGTGACAGATGACTGGGACCTCTCACCAATATTCAAGGTTGAATGGACAGATGTACTGGTTACCCTGAGACAAGCCCAGGTGGAGAGGATGCAAACCTTGTGAGTGTTGTGTTGCAATCTTCGTTGCAATGAGAGTCTTTTGTTCCCAATATTTTCATTTACAATTACGATAGCCGTGCATTGATGGTGTTCCCAGTTACCGTTTGACTATTGAGGCCGGAACTTTGAACTGCGGTATCGTCGAATCATTGGTGTTTGCCGCGATGATGCATGATGAGGCGCACACAACGGCGACGTATTCGGAAGACGCCCACCCAACCCGTTCAGCGTTTTCACAAGCTGGCCTTCATAATTTAAAAAAAAAAAAAAGTTCATACAGTAGTAAGCAAGCAACTGCGCTAGCGCTGCGGCTCAATGGATCGAAAACCGGCAAATGGAGAGCACTGCGTTCGACCGGAGGGCAACGGTTGAATCAAAAACTGTCCCTGTTGGGAAAGGTCGAATCGATGAGTTTCGTTGTTCGAGGAATTGAGGTTACGGTGCTCGAAGGGATTGTAAATAAACATGGAGCTTGTGAGGTTCCGGATCACGGTGAGCGGGAGATTGCCGTCCGATAGGTCGAGTTTATCCGGCAATTAGGAAAGCTCCATGGGCGTTTAATGTAGCTAACTTGGTCGTCAAACGAGAGTCTGAGGAACAGTTCCCTTGAAGGTTCACTATGTAGCTGCAAGCACGCATGTTGGGCTCCATTGCTAGGTGCATAAAATGAAAGTTTAGTAGGCAACTGGGTTCCGGGCGCCAAGGGGAATTGTACCTTGCCGATGGCTGTCTTTTTTTTGCGGGGGAGATAGAGTCCACAAATACGTCTAATCTGCCAGTTCAAATCTGGCTACATCATCCATATATACTTCCGCTCGCAGGCTGTTTGCATTTCCTCTGTTCGGTTTTCTTCTCTCTTCCGCCCTTTTCTTACCTCTTGGCCATTTCGTTTTCTTCTCATCCGCTTGCTCGCCCACCATGGCAGGCGGTTCGCCTTCTGCGTTCCTGCTCTGGTCCATACTGGCTTGCTTGGTGAGTGCGTGCCTCGGCCTCTAAATAGAGGCAGATTTCTCATGCGGCTTGGTACCAGTTCTTCGCGTTCCACGTATTTCATCTGTGGAGCTACGATGGATTCAAGTGTCTCAAATGGTCACAGTCAGGAAGGCAGCCCGGCGCGTTCAAGCGCTTCATGAGCGTACGTTTCGCTACACTTGCTTGTCCTCCTTCCCATTAACGTTCGTCTAGTACACATACCTAACAACGCTCACCTGTCTGGTGGTCTTCAGCGTTGCATTCACTGTCCTCAAATTCCAGGAAGGTGTGGTTTCGCTCCATGACTTGTCCAAAGTCTTCTTTTCTCAACTTGACACAGGATTCGTTCTAACACCAACCGGTGACCGTGAGATTCTCGTACATTTATCCCCCGAGTCCGCTTTGATCGCGTCCGACAGTCACCCCTGTCCCATTGGAGTACTTTGCACCCGACCGCCAAAAATGGCTGCTCCCACTGTTGATGATACTCAGCATTGCATGGGGATGCGAAATGTATGCTCTTGTATACCATCTTTGACTTGTTTACCTAACCACAATCCCCGTCTCCAGTGTCACACATCTTGAAGGCAAGGTCACTACCAAATGCCTCATACCTCGCCGCTGATCGCAATGATTATGCAGAGTTGACTTTCTGGATATTCCTACAGAACCAAGGTCCTACTACGAGACTATGGTTCGAGAGCGCAGAGTTCAAGTTATGGCTTTGGGGTATACGACCACTCTGCCTCCGAATCTCCACTAATTCGCTGACTGGGGCGTTTCGGTTAACCAGGCACGTTATTCGCCTTGATAGGGATGCCTTTGACAACCTTCATCTCGCGGAGACAGCTCGACGCGGTAAATCTTGATCGGTTCATACTTGGCAAATCGAGGATGCTCATGCTGCCTTTGCAAAGTGCCTGGCTTGGACGTTGCTTGTAGGCTCGTCGGCGTCTACGGCAACAACACTGGGCTTCCTCTATGTCCTCTGGCGATTTCCGGCCTTCCTACGTGGGGTGAGGGAGGATGGCGCCAACCCGAATGTAGTCCTTCGTCTTGTATTTTTCTTCCATCTCAACGTGAGTACCATCAAGTCAAAGTTTAATCTCGAACTTAATATTGGCTGATATAGTGCGGACGTATCATTTTTCGATTCTTGTTTTCTATTCCGTTATTTGTATTATCCCTGGATGGGGTACAAGGACCTCACGGAATAAACCAAAGCCCGTAAGTACTCGTGTTTATGCTTCTCTGCTAATTTTCATTTGCGGCTTGTCATACAGGTTCTGGCCGGGTAAGTCCTGATTCTCCCCCTGGAACGTGGCCCACTTAATATCAATTATGCTCAGATTTCTTGTTGATGCTTGGGGGCATCGGATCATTTGTTTCCTCTGCCATAACTCTCCTTGTAAGTCATCACCGCCCTCTCGTACTCTGTACACTCAAACGATTCTCTCCCAGATATTTTTCCCTCGATCACTCACTCAAACACTTGGATACACTGTCATTGCTATCAACCAACCTACTGTTGTAAAGTCGCCCGTGACGGGTTCTATCGACCTGAATCGACCACCTGCGGTGTTCAACCAACGCCCCGGCTCTCCAAAGGACCAGGTCATACCTGTCGTCCGTACCCCATCTGCGCAACCCTCTCTGGACTCC
This sequence comes from Chalciporus chontae, assembly GCA_038089555.1. Lineage (NCBI taxonomy): Eukaryota > Fungi > Basidiomycota > Agaricomycetes > Boletales > Boletaceae > Chalciporus > Chalciporus chontae. The sequence goes on along the minus strand of JBBPLD010000057.1, from coordinate 16,543 downwards.
AGACACGACGTCTCACCGGAATACGAATCAGAGGATCAACCTCACGTCATCCACCCCGATTCCCTTGAAGGAAACATCCGAATGCGAGCATGGCAATCACATGGTATCGAAACACCTCGATCGGGCGACGTGCCTTACGCTGAGTCATACGTCTTTGACCGACGTTCAAGGAGTCTTGTCAGGTCACGTTCAGAAGGTCATGCGACCAATCCCTATGTATGTCCACCCTCTTTTTGTGACAGTAATCCACTTGTAATTAATTCCGCCATCAAGGTTCGGGAGTTCCGTTCTCCGATAGGTGGGAGAACTCTACGCTTTTGTTCGTTCTGTGCGAAGGGCTGACTATTTACAGATATATATGATGTTGAGGCGCTCGAGGACCTCCCACCGGAACGATGACGAGATACAAGTCACTGAATCTGGATGTGTCGTGAGAGGGTTTTGACGCATGACTGGATGATTTTGTATTGATCGTCGCCTCTCCGTTTCCTTCTCCGTTTCCGTCAGAAGTAGGGCGATGGGAACGTCCTGTTTCTCGCGTCGCCATTTTCACCCTGTTGCTCCCTGTTGTCATGGATTGCTTTCCATGAGATTCCTCCTACTCCAAACGACTGATTTACGCATCTCATTTGTATACTATCTACATTATATTTGGACCCCATCTCACAAGGATGTAGGAATACGATATGAATCGGATTGTCTGCATACATATACGCCCCCCCGTTGTTACGGCTATTCTCGATGGTGTGGTCCAGTCTCATAATATCTCGTTTGGATACACTTTGTGTTATTTAACCAGCACATTCCCAACAATTTCTGCCAGCATTACCTCGTTCGCAGCAAGTTGAGTCCCCATTCTACGACCTCCATCTCTGGCTTTTGAACGCGTTCGATGGGATCTATCAAACGCTCTCTTTCCTTGTCTTGCATCCTCGTCGCCCAAGAATCCACAGACCGCGCCTCCTCCTCCGTCCCAGGTTTCCTCCATATCTCCTCGATCACCTCCCTCAACTCCTTATCAAACGCCGAAACATCTTCTTGTAAAACAACACCCTCTGCACGGTGTTCTTTTGACAGCTGAAGGAGATGCGGGAGCAACTTTTTCACTTCGCCTACAACAAACAATGGATCGGTGAGTTCACTGAGTGAATGGCTGAGACCGACTCGGGACTCGCAAGTGACGTACCTTGAGTCGTCGTCCACCTCGCGACGAGTTTGGTGATCGACTTGAGGAGGTATTCTTCTTCGTCAACGGTGCCTTTACGCCCGGACCCAATTTTACGCTCCATCTTCCGTTTCGTCCTGGAGCTACGCCTGGGAAGTAGGGGGGAAGTGTTTTTTTTTTCGTCAGCGTCAGTCAGTGTATTCGTTCGGGTTGGAGGATACTCACTTGGATGATTTAGACGTCGTCGCCGATGCCGCGACTGTATATCTCGTAAACGCCGTCGGTGCCATCGACACGTCCGTCATCACATCCACGTTGTGTAGGTTCGTATCCTCGGTACCATAAAAGGCATCTACATCGTCGATCATCGATCGTATAGGGCGTCAGTCACGGACCAGAGACCCCGAGGATCAAAAGTGAACATTCAAACAACAGGACAGACATCGTACCTGGTTCTTCCGCTTTCTTGACCTGTAATTCCTGTAGACGAGCGAGTTGTTTGCGGAGCTGGTCACGCATCTCGCCGAGGTCGTCTGCGAGTTGAGATCGGATTTCGAGTGCTCCAGGGAGGATGACATCCTCGAGCAGTTCGGGTTTTGATCGTAGCGAAGTCTAATACGCAGTGGAAAACGACATGAGTCGAAACGTCCGTTCGTGCATCCTCAATCAACTCACGATCCTTCGAGCCTCGGAGATCTCGTTGCCCTGCACAAGCGCAATGACGGCCTGTCGGACATCATCTGCATAATCGATGAAGACGCGTGCCGCTTCGGAATATCGTTTCTTCGATAAGAGCTCCTCTGATCATCAATAAAAAGTTAAAATACGATCGAATTAATTTTGAATAACTTTGGGGGGAAAAAAAACGGACCGGAGATGCGATATGCAATTTCTTTCACCTCTTCTCCGGAAAGGTTTTCCCTTGTAGAGAGATCAAAGAACTCCTGCCACTCCAACGCCCTTTCGTGAGCGACCATCGCTTTTCGGAAATCACCTGCATCGATGAACGCTATGATAGTATTTTATGGTTAGTCTGGATTCGACGGACGCGAACGGTAATTCCGTACCGAGAGCTGCCTGTTTGTAATCCCTCCGTTCAAATTGCCAACTACCATACGCAGATAAGACGGCCTCGAGGATAACTCAATTTGATGTGTATTCACGTGAATAAAAGAAAAGTGCTGACCTGGTACCGCTCCGAGCCTTCCCAAATCGCGAGTCCCTCGTCGTAGAGTCGGTGGTGTTCGAGGTATTCGAGGGCCTCCTGGAAATAATCAGGACCTATGAAAGTGTGAGGGACCTACATATGTATGATCGATGCACCTGACCTGCGAGATTGAGGTTTGATAGTGCCTTGGCGTATTTTCGCAGATGATCATCAATTTTAAAGCGCTGATAGAATTGGGGGAGCGCTCGTAGCTCGCGGAGGAAAGGGAGGTACTCTCTTGGATCCTACAGAGAAGCAAGTCAGTTAAAGTTTCCGTTCTTGACACATTCAAACTTCACCTTTTGTGCATGCTGTGCAACCATCAATACGAGCGAGAAATCATACATCCCGAGGGCGGTATCGAAGAGTTTATCGGCATCGACGAGGAAGATCACATATTTCACCGCATCTTCTACCAGGTCTGGCTGCGAGTCTGAGGAATGTTCAAAGGTCAAATAGATAGCTGAACCAGGGGAATGCCAACCTCGGAGGCGAAGGAGCATCGCCAGTGCGGCCTCGTGATCAGGTGGCGATTTGACCACATGCGCCGTCAGGATCGAGTTGACATACTTGCTCATGTCTTTTGTTTCAAGTTCACGACGTACAGCATCGCACACCTCCGTAATCGCATTTTGCGATAGTTGGCTTCGTCTGCTAAAAATCAATCCCACTGAAGGAGGGAGGATGAGAAGAGCGAACTGACCCGACGTTAGTTAGGAATAAGTTAATATAATCGACATCTTGGACTTGATCGACAAGTTCAGACACCCCTGTCATGAACGCGTCCTGGTTGTGCTGCACTATGATAGCGAGATCGATGCGGTGTTTTCGACATGACAAGAATGCCTTTTTCCACCGCCCTCTGTTTTTGTGCATGGAACGATGAGTGCGTCTCCGAGAGAAATCAGTTTACATACGAGTCGAGATCCGCTTTCACGACCTCCATGACCAAGGGACGAGGATTTATCGTTTCTAGATTTCCTCTCGGCATCTGCAGAACCAGGCTCATTGTACTGGGAACGACCGTCACAATCCTGGAACCTCGTTCAACACGACGCTTCTCCCAGGTCTCGTTCGTCAGCTGAGTAGACGATTTGTCGTTTTCCTGGAGTAATTCTTCGTCATCTACTTTCAATATGCTCTCCATATGTCGAAGCAACATTCCGACAGGGGCAAATTGGGCCTCGTGCGCTGTCGTCGTAAAGACGACGAAACCTGATGCTATCGTGAACGAATTGGCGTTACTTGCCAACAAGACTGACTTCGACGCGGGAACTGTGCAGAAGAGTTTGCCTGAATATGCGAGGCCGACGAGCAATCGTGTGTCTTCCACAATGGAGCACGTAGCCCAGCAACAGTACTCAGGGAATGCGCAGAGTGGCGAAACAATCTCATGGGTGTAGTCCACTGGCAGAAACCTCAGATCAATGTAGCAGGAAGGTTATCAAACAGACCAAACCTTCAAATAATTCCCCGTTATCAGCTTGCCAGATCGGAGGGAGGCAATCATAGCTGGACACGAGCCGACCGTTGACGCCCGGCATCTTGACCACCCAACGTGTCTCCCTCGCGGTTTTAAGATCACTTGCGGCAGCACATCGGATTTCATGAGTGGTAATATGGTCGAAACTTCCCTCGAAACCAAGCACCGTCAGTCTTACGATGCGTTCTCCACACTCGGTGCGCTCGGATATGGTAACTTGTTTCCAAAACTTGTCACCGTCTCCCAGATCTGTCGCCCATATTAGCACAGGATTCATCGCGTTGCCTCTTGCTGGACCTATCCTCGTGTTCAACGACCAGACAGAAACACGACCTCGCTGCCAAACTGCAGCCAAGAGGTCATTAGATGGGGAGAGGGATATGTGTACCGGTGTGTGTGCGGAAAAACAGTTGACATCAGGGGAAGATGGGGATGTTTTGAGTTGATAAGATGACATCGGAGGGGGGACGTTTTGGGTACGGAAAGGCGTGAGTAGAACTTGATCTGTTCAACGAATATGAGTTGAAGGAAAACATCAAACATAAAGTGTCCGACCTCCATCAACAACTCCAACGGTGCCAGTGGCATGCGCGCCAGCACATGTGTCCCATGCAAACGTTCGAGAGATCAATTGCGCTGCAGAACACGTAGCTTTAACATGAGATCAAGAAGACAACGGGTGACCAGCACGAGCTTACAAGCAGTTGTCGTCACCAATTGCAGTGAGGCTTCCGGATGCCATGCCACAGTCGTGAAATGGCTGGTAACTGGAGCTTGGAGCTCTTGCTTGAGATACCTGAGTTATCCGTTTCGGAGTCAATCAAGGGAAAGGCACGAGAATAACATGCTTGCCAATGATAATTCCCCACTGTCCACAGTTGTACTACGTCCCGATCAAGCATCTCAATCCACACTGCGAGAACTGTCGAATCGGGGGACCATTCAAGATCTTTCACCTTGAATGATGATCCATCCTCCTCAAGTGGACGTCGCAGACTGAACTCGCCATGCCGAAGGCCGTTTCTTTCGAAGAATACAACATCGTACCTCCCGCTTTTGCGAGAGTCATTAGGCCCCGACCGTACCTCGTTCTGGGTGGACGCAATCAAACTTCCATTGGGTCTCCACGCAGCACTCCCTTCAAGACCTGATACAGCCTCGGATGTTGACTGTAAGCGCCCTTCACGGGAGTATACTCGGATGACACGTCGAGAGCTAGGAGAGGACTTTGAAGAAACAGCAAAGTACGCGCCATCTCCACGCCAGGTAATACGTGGCCGACTATCGTCAACCGGGCTTTCGTCTTCGTCTTTTCCTTGGTCTTTGTCGGCGTTGAGATGGGCCCTTCCTATTGATCCGTGAAACTGGGTTTCTTTAGAACCCCAGCCGACATTAATCGGAGCATCTACATGATTGCTTTGTCATTTGACGCCGAGTGAAATAGGCGTGGATCTTGCCTTCTCCAAAGTCACTCGTCTCGATTGAGACCTCCGACAGAACATCGAAGGTGGATGTCATCAAAATCACGTTCGTGTCTATATCCGGGGTTGAGTAGAATATCGGATAGAGAGAAAGAAGGCAACATACCATTGGCCAAAGTTAATAGGGAATCATCAGGGCTCCAAGCAGCAGCAGACACGCCTGACTCGACTGTGCCGAGTACATCGGCATCTCCCTTGAACAATGATCAGGGGAGAAGATGTCGATGGCTAAATGACTCACGACAAATTCTCCAAACTCGTCAAGCTCCCACACCACGATATCTCCGGCGTGAGTTACCAGCGCAAGTTGGTTGAACTCGGCCAGCACCCTAAGACCCACTATACGAGAATTGGGTGTAGAATACGAGCCACAAAAGATGAAAGCGGAGCTTCTGAGACTGGATGAGGCGTTTCCCGATGTTCTCCAGATCAGGATGTCTCCCTGGGTGGACTCCGTTGCCGCGAAAGTAGCATTCCGATCAATGTCGAATGCGATAGCGCTTAGCACAGTAGGAACATCCTCGGACGTTTGGCTGGAGAATTGTATCGCGTCCTCCGCCTGTATGGAGGATACTTGGATTGTCGATAAAGCTAGATTTCGCATTGGGACGGTCCGGACGGAGGTCATGATTGAAATGAGTCTTGATTGACTTGGCGTAAACCCTAACCCCAAATTCGGTCTTCTACCACTACGATCACATCAGTGAAATCACCCTTGAACAGTTTCGATGGCACCCTCGAGAGCAAAGCAAGAGTCTGCACCAGTACCAAGTTCTTCCAAAGAACGACCGCACAAACATACGGGACATCATCCGTACAAATCACGACAGTCTAACCAAGACGATGCTCTTCCAGGCGTCCAGAAACTCAAATCCGCTCTCCGACAAACAAAACGCCTTCTTGCGAAAGAAAATCTAGCAGCGAACGTACGGGTAGAGACAGAACGTCGTCTGAAAGCTCTCGAGGCCGATTTTGCTCGGGCCGAGCAATCACGAAAAGAGCGTCACTATGCAACCAAATACCACAAAGTCAAGTTTTTTGGTGAGTTTTTCGCGACATATTTATCCAACCTGTGATGAGACGACCATCTGTTACCAAGAGCGCCAAAAAGTAGTCCGGAGGATCAATCAGACAAAACGTAGCATAACGTCCTCGGAAGGAGAGAGGAAGCAGGAACTTGAGTCTACTTTGGCTGCTTTGAGGGTGGATTTGAACTATATTTTGGTGCATTTTCGTCTATCCTGACCTTGTTTGACACCATTATTGACCTCTGCCTCAGCATTTCCCCAATGCTAAGAAATACGTCTCGTTGTTCCCACCTGAAATCCGCAAGTCGGGCTCTTCTGCCGCGCCGGTCGCAGCATCCTCAGATGACAACGAGGAACGATCAAACATGCGGGAAACGATACTTCAGCAGATGAAGCGCGGTGAGCTCAGCTGTGAGCCCGAAAACGAACTGGGGAAACTCGGGAAGGATGCGCAACGATCAACCTCTCGTCGAACGGGAGTAAACATCGCTCCTTCCAAAAAGGGGAAGCAGACCGATGATGTTGCAGGTGATGATTTCTTCGGAAAGGATGACGAGGAGGACTCTCAGCAGAGCGACATTTCCGATTCTTGAGAAGATCGGTGTATATCTTATACCATTTCCAGTCTCAATGCGTCACATCTTGCTGACATTTCCGGACCTATAAGAAGCTTCCACAACGCAATGGTTGTGGATGAGAACCCGAATATGGGCGTGAAGCCCGGTAACCAGGAAAGCGATCAAGCTTGGTTTAACACGATCCCCAGCCCGAACCATGGCGTTATCAAGACCGTGCTCCGCGTGGTACTTATAACAGGTACCGTTCCTGGGTTTGTCGCAGTCGTCAATACGTACTGATTGCCATGCCTCAGCGAATGGCACGCCCGCGTAATGCGAACCTACATCATCCCATCTGTCAACGGGTTCCAGCGAGGCTCTAACACCGAACATAACCTCACCACCAGAAGACTAAGACTATGTATACTAGTGCTAACTTTCACTATCGTCACAGAATCTGGACATTGTCAGTCTTCGTTCCATTTTACGCAGCCATGGAAAGTTGGCAAAGAACTTATTCATCGCCTTCATGGCTCTTGGTCCATGAACATTTCCTGACACGTCACGTCGATCCGGTCTTGCCGACCCTACCCACCGTCGCCACTGGCAGTCCTGGCAGTCGCCCTGGACTTTCCCGAAAACATCACTCGGCCGACAGATGCTGGTCAAGTGGCGAATGACTAAGTAGGTCCCTACCAAGAATTTGCATTTTGCAAATTCGCTGGCTGTTCGCCGCCCAAGCCTTGCCCTTTTCATCAAATACCTTTTACCTATCGGATTACTTCAGAAGACCTCTCGCTTGAACCTTTGATCCACGCGCCCCTCGGATACGTCATAAGTCCTAACGCGATTTACTCCCGCGTTGATCTCGATCTTTCGCGTCGCAAGGAACGTTGTAACATTACGTCTTTGACATTCCCCAGCGAGAGATAGCTTGGGTATCCTCGTGGACCAAGCAACTTGGAAGTATTCGACTCAGGAAGCCCGTTAACGCCTTGCATTGCTACCTGATCTTCTTTGAAGCGCCCATCTATTTTGTTGTTGCCGCTATGGATTCGTTGAAAGAGATTACTGGGGAGGGAGCTGATATGATGCATCTCTGACGTTGTGGGAGCCGTCCCCACGGAGTTGCGACTCATGAAATGTGGAGTTGACAGGCCTTCTATTGACTGTCATGCTGGAGGATCACAACGTTTCTCAGAAAGTTATCCATAATATACAGTCCGTCCTACCAAAAAAAAATCATACAAAATTGCGACGTAAAATGGTTGGAGACATGCACGTGCAAAAAGAAAAAAAAAAAATAGGGAATCGTAAATAATACACCTTATGTTCCGATCGGACACTCTCTGTACAATTATGTATGTGGTCGAGGTTGAAGCTGAGGGGCGTACGTGTGTCACTAACTTGGACTCGGAGTTGCAAGCTTATCCAGAATGGCCTCTAACATCGTGTTGCCGCCAAGTCTTGCAACTTCAGAACGAGCTTGCCCTTCTAGTGAGTGTAAGACGCTCAGGGTATAATCAAAGGAATGAGTCGAGTCCCTCAGATAAGTTATCGTGTGCTGTTTGAGAATCGGATTCGTGGGTTTCTGGTGCAGGACGTCTTTGAGATCTGTTCGTTAGCCGATCGAACTGTGATTGATCAATCCTATCCGCACTTAATATGTAGTGGCTCTCGGGCCGCTGCCTGATTCCATGGATGACGGGAAACGAGAACTTCCCTTCCGTCAGATCTTCTGCAAAGCCCTTGTGTTCCGAATACTGGCACGCGATGCGTGAGTCAGACGAATAGCGCGCAAGGAAATCAGTTACGCACCGTTGAACTTTGCAAATTCATGTAGTCGTCACGAATCTGAAACCAGATTCCAATCAAATCAACCAACGGAACGTAATTTCTGGGTGAAATCTTCCATGAATGGTTAGACCTTGATCATGACGTAGACTCACACGTTCGTATTGGTGGTGGCGCATTCCATCATGAGTTTCACTGCTATCCGAAGGAGACCGCCGGTCTCTGAGCTTCAAGTCAGGAGACGGTATCTCGGAGATTCCAATGACACAGTACTCACTGTCTTTCACCATCTGTACGTACTCTTCTTCTGTAGGACATTGGAGATGATCACGCCAAAGCATTTCTTGTCCTTGTCCACGGTGCAGCGCCAACATTTCATCTGAAAAGAGTTTTTCTCAGATCCATGGCGAGATCAGATAGTCGAAAAACTTGAGCCACCGTTTAGAATTTGAACAAAACGAAGACCAGGATTGAAAGGGTTCCAGAATGGAAAAACATTGCTAAAACTGGAACTGCGCCGCGAGGGTCGTTCCTTGTCTGCGTACGGAATCTTGAAGACTTCTTGATATGCAAGGAAGTAGACGTAGTTGGCAGAATTGATGGTTTGGGGGACGCCATATATCTTGTGCGCAACTATGGTGAACGCGTCAAGCTTGTCGATAACATGATCGTGACAAGCAACCTACCTGGCCTACCCCTTCTCAGCTCAGAGTCATCTTCGATATCGTCCACTCTGGAACATAGTCAGTACTTCCCGATTGTTTGGATGGTGAAGGAGACGATATTACAAGAGGCTTGCGTTGTGCAACAGGCCGACTACACGGATTATAGCATTTAGTTGAACTTGTGGCACGCCGAGCCAGAGATTTAACGCTTGTATCAGCTGTGCGCGAACCCCCTTTCCAGGGATCGAAGCAACGTAGGAGTATGGTTCGAGTAGTTCCTGCGATCCGCCGCCTTAGCTAACACCATCGCGGGAAACCATGACGAACCTCTTCCTGTCTTGCAGTCCATTCGGAAGATGGCGAGGACAAAGATGTTAACATGTTGTCGATGAAGGGATGATTCATGGTGGGGTTTCGTGCGTGTCTGATGGCCAGAATCTCTGGCGCGCTATAAGAGGGGAGCAGGATTGCCGAAGTTGCCAGAAATGATCAACGTTCACCTACGTCAAAGTTGCTACAGCATTCTATGTAGATCAAAATAACATCAGATCGCTGCTCGTAATGGGCAGAAACCGCCTTTCATATCATTCTCCCAGTGCCACATGTCACGAGAGTGAAACATCGTCATAACATACGCCACGACCGGTTATTTCTAATTGTTCCGAGGGCGTGTTGATGCATGTAGACTCATCGTCTGAGTCGTAGCTTGCGCGAACTCGGAAGTTTGTGGGCGCTGAAATGGAGTGTTGACAGAAGCAGGTGTTTTTTTTGACATGGCAGTGACCCGAATGGCTATGGCTGACTTTCGGAAGTCCCGTTGTCTCCTGAGATGAATTATCTACTGATGATCTAGATGGCACAGGATGTGAGGACGTCGTCTGAATCTTGACATGGAATTCCGTCACTTACTAGAATGTGGGATTGGGGGAAAGAACCATGCCGAACTTCATCACGAGACGCTAGAAAGGAGATGAAAGTGTTTTACTTACCAGGAGGTGGCCTCATGTCGGCTGCGCCAGCCAGCAAAAGGGATTTTCCGATATCTGATATGAAGGGCCGTTCAGGGAGTGAGACAAGTCTGCGATTGGTATCTAGAATTTCGTGATAGCTATGTCCCAAGGTGGCAACCATGCCCCATGTACTCGACCAGTGTTGGCTTTGGCCAAGAAGGTTCCGCGGCTTTCCTGATGGTTTCCTAACGTGGCACAGGGAAAGAGTTCTTCGGGGTGGCGGTGAGAAGGTATGTACTTACAGTAAGATGCAATGATGGTGTTCGACTGCAATGTCTCGCATTGTGGGTCCTGGAGGGCCTCACAAGAATGGGATTGAACTTAGTTACTTAGACTCAAATGGCTGACCTTCGTAATATACCATACGACGGTTGATATTTGTTCTTATAAGGCTCCAATTGCCACCGGAGACCTGTTGCAATTGGTCCATAATGTGAAAAGGAACAACAGTGTGATTTTCGACGTAGCGGCGCCCTGCGCCTATCATTCAGGGCGTTACACATATTGTACAGCTCATAAGATATGTACGGAATGATACACGAACGGATAACCGAGAATATGCTTGGAAATGCGAAGTGAAAGGGTTAACGAGTGACTGATGCCATGATAAGCCGAGTTACAACAAGCAAAATATAATGAAAAAAAAATGCCTGAACGAAGGGGGAAAATATATGAACGATAACCTGAGATACATTGTTGGCCATCGATCGTCTCGCAGGGGGGAGGCGTCTAGCATCTTCCTGTACCAAGACTCGAGTCGATCTCATCGAATAATACGTGATGTATTACTCACCTTCCTCAAAAAGTACCGTGAACGTCACCGAATCCAATCGGGACGTCGGCTAGTGGTTTTCCCAAACGCAGCGTTGGGGACTTCTCTGAGACAACGGATTCCCAACATAGGTCTGCATATGTCTCTGTCGGGGCTAGCACGATATCTGCATCTACTTCATCTAGCCAATCAAAGTCGTACTCTTGGCCTGCTTTGTCGCCGGGTAAAACTCTCCGTAACTCCTCGTAGAAAATGCCAAGTAGAAGTTCCTGCTGCGCAATCGCCTGTCGAACATCGCTGGAACATGAATCTGGGTATGTACCGGTACCAAATGTATAGGCTGAGATTGGTTCAGGGGTGGGAGATGGTGGGCGATACCAAGGGCTATTAGCAGGGACGGTGATGTACTGCGCCTCGTCTGATGATGACACTGACGCGCTGTCGTCGCTGTCGTAAGACTCTGCCACATCTGGGATCCATGCCGATGCGTCAAAGCGAATGCATGACGATCTACTGATCGAGTCAAAATCGTCAGAGAGGGGGGAGTAGGGACCATGGGCCCGGAATGGCTGAGAAGAGAATTCGAAGATATCATCAGCACTGGCATCTGCCAGTTTGAACATGGACTGATCGGCCTAAGTGGCATGATTAGACACAAGAGCCACGATTCGATCATTGAGACTTACATAGTAGATTGTATCGATCCATGACTGGATCGTTTCGCTGTCCCCGTACATTGCCTTGCCCTGCACAGGAGAGAACCCAGATCCTGGCGAGCTTTGTGATCTTTTCGAAGAGGGAAAAATGAAGTCTACAAAGCCCGATTCTTGACCAGCAACGTGCAGACCTGAAGTTCGAAAAGACATGTTGACGATGAAATGTCAGGGAATCGTGATACAGATACGAGTGCGAAGCACAGCTACGCGGGAGCGAGATGTTTGCCTTCTCTCACTACTGCCTTTATGCGCCGCACGGGACGCACACGGGCAATGGAAAGTAACCATACTTGACGTAGACAATAAGTGGCTATTGTTAGATAGCCGCATCCACAGCTCATCACATGACTTGAACCCCTGTAACAAAACAATAACCCATCCACATATAAGGGAAGGGAAAGTTGTGATTTGCAACAAAGTTTGCAACGTATCTGACTTGGAGGCCCAGTTTCGCAGGCTGGGTGCGGTTAGCATGTGATGACTATTGTTTCTGATTGGAGAGCGTACACCACCGCAAACCTTTCGTGAACCAGGTTGAACTCTGGGCGCCTCGCCTTGAGAACACAAAAGAGCCAGGAACACTCACCAATGATTAGGGAGCGCAACTTGCATCAACAAAGGATATGTGAGAAGGGTGGCGTAATCGGCCGTGAACAAGAAAGTGGTCGAAGCTATTGCTTCTCGATTGCCCAGCGTTGCAATCGGACTCTACCCAGCGATAGGTTGTGTCTGCCTTCCGCCATCCTCACTACCTCGCCAAGAGCATCCCAGTACTGTTCGTGCAGGTTGTCCCTGGCCCTCCGCTCGGCGAGAACGCGCTTGTTTTCCATGGCAGCAGACATGGATCTCTCCTCGGCTGATAACTTTGGATTCCATGTGTGCTTCGACCCTCGGGGGTAATACCTCGTAGTAACCCAAACGTTGTGCAGGCTTCGAAGTCGATTCAAATTATAAATGGTTCTATGTGGAAGTCCTCGAGAGTGGGCAGAGTTCAGCAGCAGGGACAGAGTGCCATCCACTACGAAAGATGAGATAGTATAAGCATGAAGATGGTCGACCACGAACTTCGTTGGTGGAAGGTATTCAGCAGATGCTCGCGACGTATCCGTTGGGATGCAGACAGTTGGTTGCATTGAAGGTCCCGAATAGCCTTGGCTGCTGCCTCAAACGTAGGCCGGAAGAGTTTACGGAGGTTCTTTCTAGCAGAATTTTTGTGTAGAACTGAGGCGGAACTTGCGCGTAAGAAAATGCGATAGAGGGATGTAAAAGATGGCGGTAATTGGCTCATTGCATTCAATCTGAGTGGGAGTCAAAAATCCTTGCTTGCTGGCTGGAAAGCTGGTGGCAGTCGAGGAGGAGGACGCCTCGATCCGAGATACTTCGAGCACGTGACTGTCAGAAGAGCCTCGGCCACTGTCCGAACTGCTGTGCGTTATTTCGGCTCATATCTGCCATCAGCTGTCCACTGGCTTGGGATACACGAGGCAACGGTGCCTCTCATGGCGGGTTAAGGATAGGTGCGAGCCATCTTGTTCACAGTCCTCAACGCATATCATGGGACAGAACAACGTTACAAACACACTCCATTACTTGATGCTTGGACCCGAATTACAACAAAAAAGTAAGACTTCTGGCTGACGATTTACTCCTGACGATAGCAAATATCCCACGTTGAATATGGTTCTTCGAGTACTTGATCAGGGTCTCCCGCCTGCCTCGCAGTGGGGCGGATGGTGCTCTCTTGGAGGCACCTGCACCTGGGATCAGTAACGTGTCGTGGACCATGGATACAATCATACTTTGATTAACACGCCTTTCTGACTTACCACGGCCACTTTGCGCGCTTTCGTAATGACAAACACAGGTTCGGTACCATCCAGTTGTGCCGCGCTCGGAGCGGGGCCTTGTCGAAGCTCGTACATAGAGATCTGGGATATTATCAGCACGTGGCGGCGCCTTCAGGGAGATACCGAAACGAATATGCTCACCTGCTTCCGCGCCATTACTGATATAAAGAGGTGTGTCGATGACAGTAGAGGTCCGATAACCTCCCTTTCTAGCCGCCTTACTTTATATACATATCCGTTGTGGCCTCCAGTGCCCCCTTTCGAAACGGACCCCGGCAAAGCGGGACGTGGCGGTGTGACATCGAGGACAAAGGCAGTGGGTGTGGTGGGTGTGGCGGGAAGCGTCACAATGGACGTTTTTGTCGATCAATGGACGTGCTGTCTCAAAGCGTTACTAGGTCCACAACGCAACATCGAGCGAGCATCCGATCCACGCATTGTGGTCATGGTCAAGTCCTCTCCTTATAAACACACCTCCCTCACTTCCGGCCTTCTCATCTTCCTGTCTCACGCATCTCTCCGCCCTATTTTCCCTTATCTATAATGATCATGGACCTGGCACGCTATGAAGCCATGGGTGCTCAACGGTTTGATCCCATGCGTCGCACGGTGAGTTCCTGAACAACCACCACGACCTTACGCCTTGCGGCTCAACTCCCTTCTGCTTCAGAATATTCATTCCAATCCCCTTGCACCTCCTTCCGAAAAGATCATGGGCCAGATTCTTCGTAAACTCTCACAACCCGAGCTCCCTCCGAACGGAGTCGTGGGTGGCATTTGGAGCGACCACGAACTTGTCCTCGTGCCCATAGAGGTATCCTCTCACAGGGACTCTATGCTTTCCACTCTCGCTGCGTCCGTGTCCACTTCGTCCGCTTCATCATCATCAACCGACTCGTCCGGTTCCACGTCGTCTTCGTCACAATCCTCGTCGTCGACGTACTTTACCACCCCCTCTCCTACTGCGGAGAATGGACTGGAGAGCGTCCCTTCCTCAACGAGTTCCCGTCAGGTCGAGACATTCGACCGAGATGACCTCATCATCACCCGAACCATCATCCGTCCCACAACTCAACCTTCCATCAGGGGTTTATTCTCCCGACCATCCAGTCCCGTCCCTTCACGCCCCGCAAGCCCATTCTTCCGCCCCGGAACGCCAGTCTTCCAGGCGCTCAATTGTTTCCGTCCCAGTGACTTTGAGAGAGAGCTGGATGATATTCAGGCGGAAAGGTCCAAGCAGGCACAGCCAGTGCTTCAAGTTATCGTCACGCAGACGAGAGAACAATATGAACAAGATCTTGCGTTCAAGGAGGCTGTTCAGCAGGTCTATCCAGAGGCTAGCCGTCCCCGGCGGACCGTGACACACTAGCCTTCCCCCCCTGCTCCGCCCGATGTTTAAAAAATACCTTTGAAATTGGCCTTGCTGACACAAAAAAGTATACTCGTATCGTTATACCTTCGTCGATATCGTAATGGTTCTGTGTAATTATTGTCTATTAGAGGATTGCGAGAAGCTGGGCTTCCATCAGTTCTTTCCTTATATCCCCTCCTCTCTCTTGGCCACCAGTTTTCATGGTTGTTTGGAGAGGGTCACGAGTAGGACGACTGCTTTACTATGGACACTTTCATCATGTATGTTACCACTAATCACTCGCATTTTCATACCATCAAGTCATCCTTGGGGATGCCTTTTGTTCAAGCTCTTGTCATCGGCTGTCAATATAAACTCGAGGCACTGTGTCCTTGCGGAATGCACAAATGAGCACGAGCGCTGGGGCGCACCCACACCTAGGAGTCTCTGGATCTGGATTTATGACACGCCAGCGATGCGGACCTCATACTCTTCGGAGCCCAGTATGCCATCCATCGTACTAGTAGCCCTCTCGTTCTCAGAGAATAGTCCCGGAATTACGATTCGGTTCATTCATATCGATCCGCCCCGGCAATGGAATCCCCAGTAAGTCCAACACTGATCCCAAGCATGTTAGCCTGTCGATATCCGCCCCACCGGGAGAACTGGAACAACCCGACACACTTGGATCCAGCTCGTGTTTCCTGCATCACGGACGTATCCCAACCACTGGCCCCAGTGTCACACCATGCATGAACACGGTTCTCGTCGATGCCACAACTCAAGGTACCCAGGCTGGTACGCGCGCCTCTACTCAGCGTCGCCTATCGAGTCCCTCCACGAAACGAGGGCGTTAACGATAATCCTCGATAGTCGGTTCATACATTTGCTGATCTCGGGCGATAGAAGACGCGCATGGGGAATTCATGCAACTTTGTTGGTCCTCGATCGAGGATAGACTCGGACAGCTACCGCGATAATGCTGGTCTCGTTTTTTGTGTGCTCTCAGGCTTGTCCGCAATCGACCTCTCTTTGTGATATGATTTCGTTGAGGTTGTAATTGACTTGCTGGGCTTCGTGACTCTAGCATCGTTGATTCGTACACTCGTCCTGATGTGGAGTACCAGCAGTGAAGTGTTATCGAACTCGAACAGGAGAACATGACATGTACTATCGCCGGGGATATATCATGTAGCACAGCTGAGAAACCTGTGCTGGTCAGCCGGGACGAGGAAACGTTGAAAACGAGGATGATGGAAGTGGGCGCTTAACGATGACTGTGAGACTTGTGTTATTAATATATATCTTTGTTCGTCGTTATGTGACTCGGACTGCAGAGGGAGAAGCTAAACGAAAGGTGTGGGCGAAGGCGCGAAGCGCCTCCCGGCCGCGATCTGTGAGAACCTGTGGGGCCCGAGTGTCAGCTGCGTGGGCGGGCTGGGAAAAGCCTCGCACGCAGTCGGTCGT